>JASVEL010000744.1:0-117306 GCA_032618575.1 Nicotiana noctiflora
ATGCATTTTCATATTTCCTTCTCCGCTTTGTGTTGTCCGATCATCTTGAGAATCGGTTGATAATCTGTCGGAGTTATTTGCGCATCTTGAAAATTCACAGGGAATTCTTTTGGAACTTGGTCCATGATTTTTCGACTGCATCTTTCAGGTCTTCTCCATTTCCTGACATTCCAGACCAATTTGGTCTGTCCTACCCTTATTTTGCTTCGCATCAATTCGGCAACTGATAGTAAGCTCCGAAAAGTCTTTCTCAAAATAGACTTGGATAAAAACCTTTAAACAAAGAAAACTGAAAATATAGAAAAAGAAAAAAAGAAAATAAGCTTTCTGAACAAATGTAGCGAAAAACAAAAAGGAACTTATCTGAATGGTATAACCGGTCCCAACGATCACGTCGTGCATTCCGGATTAATCAACCTAGTCTATTTGTATCAATCCATCTTCTGATGGTCTCATTTGCTGAGGATGAACAGATGCACGACTCTTTGTCAAATGCGGGTCCTTTATGCCACTCTATCTTGTCGCCTCATGGTGCCCTTCGAGGGGTTTTCACTAATGAGACTCTCTCATTTCTCTTAACTCCCGTCGCCTTATGGTGCCCATGAAGGTTTTCACCGATAAGACTCTCTCATTTTTGTTTCTTCTCAGCTCCCGTCGCCTTATGGTGCCCGTGAAGGTTTTCACCGATAAGACTCTCTCATTTTATTTTTTTTCAGCTTTCGTTGGAGATTGGAAAGGCACCGATAATGTTCTCTTCACTGGGGATTCTTCTGGCTATCAATTCCTTCAGCTTATTCCCTTTCTGTTGGGGATCAACGTGTTACTCTTGGTTTTTACTTGCCTGACTGGGCATTTCCCGGATACTGATCGGGAGGTCTTTTTCGGACATCTCATATGGGTTTTTTGTGTGGGTCTTAAAAAGAAAATAATATCGAAAATTCACAATAACTCTGAATGGGTAAGACATTACAACTCTCGGAATTAATTTTTTTTTTCCATAAAACAACATAACTTCTGCCCCAGTTTCTTATTTGGGGAAGGATTAAATTTTATTCTCTCTATGACCGAGCCGTGAGGCACCTACGTATCCTATTTGAGGAATCAGGTCAAACGTAGTTCCTTGGTTCATTTAAATCTCTTGTGACTTTCTTTTATCTATTTATTATTTTTTTTTCTTTTCTTTTCTATTTCCGTTATTGATTCCAAGAGAGGGATATGAAAGAATAAATAAGGCTCAAAGGGGGAAACAAGGGTTAAAAGTGTTTGGATAGAAGAAAGAATTGCCTCCGTCATTTCATTATCCGATAAATACCCAATACAAACAAATAAAATGAACCAAAATCATAAAGAAATTACACGTAATATCTCTTGACTGCATCAGAATTGATAGCCATGTCGGTGCATCTTCCCTCAATATCGGTCAGATATAGAGCTCCATTAGATAATACTCTGGTTACAATAATCGGCCCTTGCCAATTCGGGGCGAACTTGCCCTTTGCTTCGGCCTGACGTGGAAGGATCCGTTTCAGTACTTGTTGCCCTACTTCAAATTTTTTAGGGCGTACCTTCTTATTGTAAGCTCTTGCCATTCTCTTCTGATACAATTGGCCATGACATACTGCTGCCAATCTCTTTTTATCAATTAGGCTCAACTGCTCTAATCGAGTTTTGACCCATTCATCATCATCAATCTCAACTTCAGCGACAATTCGGAGGGATGGAATATCCACTTCTGCTGGTATTACTGCTTCAGTTCCGTACACCAGCAAGTAAGGAGTTGTACCTACTGAAGTGCGAACCGTAGTGCGATAACCCAACAATGCAAATGGTAGCTTTTCATGCCACTGCCTAGATCCTTTTACCATTTTTCTCAGTATCTTCTTTATATTCTTGTTTGTTGCCTCAACCGCGCCATTTGCTTTGGGACGATATGGGGTGGAATTACGGTGTGTAATCTTGAACCGTTGACACACTTCTTTCATCAAACCACTGTTAAGATTAGCACCATTGTCCGTGATAATCATCTTCGGGATCCCAAATCTACAGATGATATGGGAATGGACAAAGTCTACCACGGCTTTCTTGGTCACTGACTTGAATGTCTTCGCCTCCACCCACTTGGTGAAATAATCAATGGCTACTAGAATGAACCTATGACCGTTGGAAGCTGTCGGCTCGATCGGTCCAATGACATCCATGCCCCACGCAACAAATGGCCATGGTGCTGACATCGTGTGCAATTCCGTTGGCGGAGAATGAATAAAATCTCCATGCACCTGACACTGATGGCACTTGCGCACAAAATTTATACAATCACGCTCCATGGTGAGCCAGTAATATCCTACCCGTAAGATCTTCTTTGCCAATACATACCCACTCATATGTGGCCCACAAACTCCGGCATGCACCTCTGTCATCACTGTCGTGGCTTGGCCTGTATCTATACATCTTAGCAATCCCAAATCCGGGGTTCTCTTGTACAGCACTCCTCCACTAAGGAAAAATCCGTTTGCCAACCGCCGAATAGCCCTCTTTTGATCTCCAGTTGCCTGCTCTGGGTATATTCCCATCCTGAGGTATTCTTGGACATCATGAAACCATGGCTCGCCATCAATTTCTTCCTCCACCACATTGCAATAGGCATGTTGATCCCGAACTTGAATATATAACGGATCAACATGAATCTTATCCGGGTGATGCAACATCGATGCTAGAGTAGCCAAAGCATCGGCGACCTCATTATGCATTCTTGGGATATGTCTGAACTCTATTGACCGGAAACGCTTCGTCAAGTCATGCAAACATTGGCGATACGGGATAAGCTTCAAATCTCTTGTTTCCCACTCACCTTGAACCTGATGTACCAGAAGGTCCGAGTCTCCCAAGACCAAGACGTCCCGGACATCCATGTCCACAGCTAATCGTAACCCCAAAATGCATGCCTCGTATTCAGCCATATTGTTGGTACAATAGAAGCGCAATTGAGCCATAACAGGATAATGATGTCCTGTTTCAGAAATAAGTACTGCTCCTATTCCGAATCCCTTTGCATTTTCAGCTCCGTCAAAGAAAAGCTTCCACCCTGGCTCCTTGGTTAGTTCTAACTCATCAATTTGCAACACTTCTTCATCTGGAAAATACGTCCTTAAAGGTTCGTATTCATTATCAACAGGATTCTCAGCTAAGTGATCGGCTAGTGCTTGGGCTTTCATGGTCGTCCTCGTCACATAGATGATGTCAAATTCTGTAAGTAATATTTGCCATTTTGCTAACCTTCCCGTAGGCATAGGTTTCTGGAAAATATACTTCAATGGATCCAAACGTGAAATGAGATAAGTAGTGTAGGAAGACAAATAATGCTTCGGCTTCTGTGCCACCCAAGTTAGGGCGCAACATGTCTTCTCAAGATGAGTGTACTTAACTTCATATGCGGTGAACTTCTTACTGAGATAATAGATGGCTTGTTCCTTTCTGCCGGTGATGTCATGTTTCCCCAATACGCAGCCGAAAGAATTGTCCAAAACTGTTAGATAAAGAATCAGAGGCCTCCCGGGTTCAGGTGGAACCAACACAGGTGGGTTTGACAAATACTCCTTTATCTTATCAAAAGCCTCTTGGCATTCTTCGGTCCACTTGACTGCAGCATCCTTCTTTAACAGCCTAAAAATAGGTTCACATGTTGATGTGAGCTGAACAATGAATCGGCTGATGTAATTCAATCTTCCCAAAAGACTCATCACTTCAGTTTTGTTCTTTGGTGCTGGCAATTCTTGTATGGATTTGATCTTTGATGGATCTAACTCAATACCTCGCCGATTGACAATGAATCCTAGCATTTTTCCCGAGGGAACCCCAAATGCACATTTGGCCTGGATTGAGCTTAATGTCGTACCTCCGAAGCCTTTGAAAAAACTTCCTCAGATCTGCTACATGGTCTTCCCGTCGCCTGGATTTTATGATTACATCGTCTACATACACCTCAATCTCTTTGTGTATCATGTCATGAAACACGGTAGTCATTGCTCTCATGTACGTTGCCCCAGCATTCTTTAAGCCAAACGACATTACCCAGTAGCAATAAGTTCCCCATGGTGTGATGAAAGCCGTCTTTTCTGCATCCTCTTCATGTATCAAGGATCTGGTGGTATCCTGCATAGCAATCCACAAAGGATCCAATCTCTCGCCCTGCGCAATTGTCTATCAAGATATGGATGTTGGGTAGTGGGAAGTTATCTTTCGAGCTTGCCCTGTTCAGATTGCGATAATCGACACATACCCGAATTTTCCCATCCTTCTTCGGCACTAGCACCACATTGGCCAACCATTCGGGATATCGAGTAACCCGAATAACCTTTGCTATCAACCGCTTGGTTACTTCTTCTTTGATCTTTACGCTCATATCGGTTTTGAACTTCCTCAATTTCTGCTTGACAGGAGGACATGCCGGATCGATGGGCAATTTATGTACCACTAGATCCGTGCTTAACCCTGGCATGTCATCATATGACCATGCGAAAATATCTTTGAATTAAAACAGTGTTTTGATTAGCTCTTCCCTGATACTCGGCTCAATGTGAATGCTGATTTTGGTTTTCCTAACATTATCCTCATCTCCTAAGTTGACAGCTTCAGTATCGTTTAAGTTAGGCTTAGGTTTTTCTTCAAAATGAGTTAATTCCCTGTTAATCTCTTCAAAAGCCTCATCTTCCTCGTACTCCGATTCATCCTCATAATTGACTTCGTGCATAATTAATTTGGATTCAGATTGACTTCTTAGACTAGGTTGAAGATCCGTTGTGCATGCCATGACATTGGAACCGGTGAAAACAGAACTGTTCATAAATGAAAAGATACAAAAATCAAAAATCAAGAAAATAAAGGAAACTTTCGTTTTTATTGAAAATGAGGGATAATAGAGTTTCACACTACAAATAAATCAAAACTGGATTACAACTCTGGAATAATCCAGGAAACAAAAGAAAATCCAGAGCCTACTACCAAGACTTCTTCCAGATGGGAAGAGGAGTAACCGTCCAATTGTTGGTTTTGACCTTGGGCCCCACATACTGTACGTCTCCATTACTGGAACCTTCTCCAACTTCGATCATGTTAACATCAGCAAACAACCTTTCAAAACTCTTATCCAGATCTCCATCCGGCCCAATTGACGGTCCAAGGATCTTTGGGTTTGACATCCTCCTGAAACCTGCTTTCACAAAAGACCGGGAGAGGCGTGGAACTGGCTTAGGAAGGACCCAAACTTTCTTCTTCATTTTGTGAGCTCTCTTCACATCTGCTACCGTCGGCTTGAACCCTAACCCGAATGTCTCCAAATTTTCAGGCAAAGAAACGGGTTGAATGATACCTTGGAGTTTGGCTCCCAAACCTTTTCCTGGTATGCACCCACAGTTCATCATTTCTGAGGCGATCATGAAGGTTGAAGCTGAGATCCTGGGAAAAGCACGATCCTCGCCTTCGGAAACCTTGTCCACTGAAACCCCTTCGAAGACTTGGTATACCCATGGTCCCTTGTCATCATCCGTTTCTATGAATGGTACCACGGTATCACCCAACTTATTTACGACGAAAATTAATTTTGACATTTTTTTTTGTTATTTTTGCAAAAAAGGAGAGGTTGGACCCGATAAGGGTTGCCTACGTATCTCACACCCGGTGAGAATCAAACCCGCGTAGTTCGCCAAAGAAAACAAATCGAGTTTTAAAAAAAATCTTTTTAACACCCAAAAAATACTATTTTTGAAGAAACGCTAATAGGATTTTGACATTGTTTGGACAAAACTATTATTGTTATTCAATTTTAAGTTGGTCAGCATGCTGGATCTAATCAAATAAATGCACATAATCTCATGTAGCAGGATGGTCTTTTCATTTCAAGTTACCTGTCCTAGACGGACCCAACCCCTGTGTTGAGTCCCCTAAGTCAAATGCAACATGATGCAAACAAACGTTCCTACTAGGGATCCGGCATGAAGCTTTGTTATTCTAGGTTTAAAAAACTGGGTTCATTGTTCTAAACCTGGTTTACCCGAGTGGACAACTGGGGCTGAGGAGGGGGTGACGTAACGGGAGCACTAAAGTCTGCCCGGCCTTGTCACTTACCCTAACACTCACTTAATTGGATTAATTTTGAAAAGTGGGCTACGCGAACGTATGCACCATTTTTAGAACTCAAAAGGAAGTAGGATTTCGGCACAGTTTTATATATACAGTTCAAATAATATCAAAGCGGTAAAAATCATCATTTTGCACATTAAGCATTTATCATATAAAAATATCAGATAATAAACAAAGCCAAATACAACAATTATTCTAAGCTCGAATTTCTAACCCTGAACCAGTGGTTCTGGGTTAATCGTCCCCAGCAGAGTCGCCAGAGCTGTCACACCTCCTTTTTCCGCAGGCCCGCGAGGTATAAAAAGGGAGTTTTTCCAATTAAAGGACAATCAAAACGGGATTCATTTATTGAGATATTCAGAGTCGCCACTTGGGAGATTTATGGTGTCCCAAGTCACCGGTTGAATCCGGAATTGAGGAAAGGTTTGACTCTATTTAACAGTCTGCGTACCAGAAATCCGGGATAAGGAATTCTGTTAACCCGGGAGAAGGTGTTAGGCATTCCCGAGTTCCGTGGTTCTAGTACGGTCGCTCAACTGTTATATTTGGCTTGATTATCTGATTTATTAACAAATATGAACTAATGTGCAAACTACCACTCTAAACCGTTTTAATTGTTATAACAAAATTATAATGTCGTGAGAATATATCTCGAATTTCGTCACATAAATGTGTCCGCAATTTTTGATATATTCCGACTTCATTGGGATTTGGATTGGGGTCACATAAATGTGTACCCGAGTTTAGGGAGGTACAATTATTAAATACGCGCTTAAAACTATTAACGCGTTATTATTTTTGAGAATGCCGTGAAAATTTACTAAACGGCCAATCTCGGATTTCTAAATATATACACTTAAGAGGGCTTCACAGTTTTTGCGATTTATTTGGCGAGGCTCGTCTCATTTATTAACAAAGTAATCCTAAATTGACTACATTTTCTATTTTTTTTTTAGTTTTTATAAATAAAGAAATATCATAATTAATCTAGAAATTAAAAATGCAACACTTATCTAATTTATGACAAAAACTTAATGAAACAGATTCTAATTTATGTTTAAACAGAAAATAATTATTTTTTTTGGAATTATTTTATTATTTTATTAAATACGAAATTTCATAACTTAATAATAAAAGAAACTAATTCAGAATAATATTAAAACTTGAATATATAAAAAGAAAAACTAATAAAATCATTTATTCAAAACTATTAAAAATTATAGCCATATTAAAGCTTATATGGTAAAAAATCATTTCTTATTCCAAATTGTTCAAAACTAAGCTTATTTTTAGAAAAACAGCAATTATAAATTGACTATAATTTTATTTATTCGTTTTTTATAAGATAAAAAAAATATATTTTATTTGTTATATTTAGATAAATGTTTAATAAAATAAACATTACTTAAAAAAATAAAAGTGCAAAATCGACAACTAATATATATATATACAAACTAAACCAATTATCTTACAACTAACTTAAACTCAATTTTTTTTTAATTTTTTATTATTTTTGAATTAAACCCTTGCTGTTAACTATTTACAACTATTTTCCAAAACCAAAATCAATCTTAATTATTTACACCTATATTTTGAGATGGTTAAACTTGAAAAGAAACAATTCTTGTGTTATTGAAAAATTAAATCGTACCTAAATGCCTAATTTACGCAAAATAATTAAAATTCACATTTTTATTGAATTTAACTACATATTAACAACTTAATTTATTAAAGACAATATTAAAGAAGTTCTAATTAATTTGATTATCAAAAGAGTAATTCATTCTTCCTTTTATTTACTAAATGATTTGAACATTAATAAACAAATTCATAATTATACTATTTAATAACCATTTTTAGAAGTGAATTATTATTACTACAAGAAGGCTTAATTATTTAAAGTTATCACAAAAACTTACAGAATATTAATATGGAATTTATTAAAACATAATCTGTAAAAAAAAGATAGAAATAGAAACTATTTAAAATTTCAACAAAATTCTCATCTTTCTCATATATTCATCTTATCATTTAAACATGAATAGGTATGTACCTGATATTGGAAAGAAAAGAATACCGGTGATCAACACAGCAAATAACACAGCAAATCACAGCAACAGCAGTACAATCAAGAATACCAATATCCGGATTTAAGCAATAAGAATCAACATCCCAGAATTGAGTTTCAAAATAATACTTTATAAAATAAAAACTAACACTCTTTTTTTTTAGATTTTTTTTTTGTTTTTCTTTTCTTCACTATTTGGTAACACTCTTAAGATTTTTCAGATTTTTTCTCTCTACAATTTTTCTTCTCTTAATGATCTCCTTCCTAATCTTTTATCTCTTCTTCCTTACTTCTAATATTTTTTCACTCTTAAATCTCTCTCAAAATATTTTCTTTCTCCTCCTCTTCTCTATTTTTTCTCTTCTATTTATAGCAAAAATTTTTTAAAAAAATCAGATTTTCTAAAAAAAATTTATTATTTTTTTTAGCCCCACAATCCACTATTATATTTTAATAATACCTTAATTTCCACTACAAAATGTTTTATTCCCCACTATATTGTTTTGTTTGTTGATTTTCTCTCTTTTTTTGAGCCGAGGGTCGGCCGGAAACAGCCTCTCTACCCTTTCGGGTAGGGGTAAGGCCTGTGTACGTATTACCCTCCCCAGACCCCACTTTGTGGGAACATACTGGGTAGTTGTTGTTGTTGTTGTTGTTGTATATTATTTTATTAATACTTTAGATATCACTACAATATGTTTTATCTTCCACCATAATTATTTTAATAATTCAAATAATTGTCTAAATTTTAATATTCCAAAAATTACCGAAATAATAATAAAAAAAATTATTTTCGGATTTTTGTTTTTTAAAATAATTTTCAAAAATAATAACAATATTAATAGTAATAATTGACCTTAAAATTTTATATTTTTATCTTATATATAGAGTGAAAATTCTAAATACGGTAAAAATAATTATACATATCCTAAGATATACATACACACACACACACACACACACACACACACACACACACACATATATATATATATATATATATATATATATATATATATATATATATATATATGTATGTTTGGGCCTAGATTTTAAATTTAGGAAGAAGCCCAATTTTGAATTTGTTTCTCTATTTTTTTTTTGTTGTTTTTTTTTCTATTACTAAAAAATAAAATGGTAAGATTATATTATAAAAATCAAAATTATCTTAAAATACTAATTAAATCCTAATAATAATTATCACACCAAATTAAATATTAATTAAAATAAAATTGCACAATTTGGACATTAGATGCTAAAAATGCAAAAATACATATTTTTATTTTTTTTATATTTTTTGTAAAATAAACTTAATTATTTCTAATTATAAACTTGAATTTTATATACAAATGAAATATATTTTTGTATTTTTATTTATTTAAACAAATAAACATGCACATATAAATGCAAACAATTCAAGAAAAATAACACAAAATTCACAAATATTGCAAACAACACAAAACTCTTTTATTTTGAATTTTTGGGAGTAATTCTCATATAGGGCAAAAATAACGTGCTCACAGACCCAAGCTTCACGAGAACTACCCAAACACGCGGACTGCTCCTGGACACGCCGGTTTTCCTACTCAAGAAGCGCTATTTGCCCCGCAGCCTCCTGAGCATTACCCTCCAACACCCGGATCCGCTCCTTAAGACTGTTCTCCCCGGAGGCGGCAACGGTCCTTATCGCTGATAACTGAGAGTCATTGTCTTGGATAATTCCTTCAAGCTCAGTCACCCTGGCAGTGGTCTCGACTAGCCTACGCCTCAAATCGGCCGACTCCCCCTCCGCAGCGGCAACCTTCCCGCTCCACTCTGAGGTAACCGCCATCACCTTAGCCAAACACTGGCGCTCGCTCTCCGAGGACGCCCTCCTCGCGGCCTCTAGATCATCATTCATCTGACGCAGCCGCCTCTCCAAGGCCTCAATACGGCCGAGCGCCTGATCCCTGTGTAACTCCACTCGCGCTAAATCCCCGACCAACTCTTGATTGCGGGAATCGTCCCTCAAGCGCTCCTCGAGCTCCCTGCATTTAAGCCGCAAGTGGCGGCACCTCTCGAGAACACGGAGAAGAACCCCGACTCGAACATTGGTCCGACGCAGGCACTCTACCAGCAGCAAAAAATCCTGCGAAACAAAAAAGAAATATAAATAATGAAGGGTCAGGGACGGAAACTTGAAAAGACGTAAGACGTTAGAAATAATCAGTCCGGAACGCATACCTTCACGCCCAACGACTCCACCTCATTCATTATACTAATGTCTGTCACCTCCCTCAGCGACTGGTTCTCCACAGAAGAACACAACTGGCCTAACAACGGCACCATGGAAGCATCCCTCAGCAACAAATTTTCATCCGCGAGAATTTCAATCACCCGCGGCCTCCCGTCTGGATGGACAGTCGCACGTGTGATCCCATCACGGAACATGCGAACATCTTCAGAATCTAGGTCGGATCGAGACAGAGACACCTCTCCTGTCACTGCCGCCCCTGTCGACGAAGTGCTGGAGTCTCCAAGGTCCACGACCACCCGCGAGGGTTCACCCGCCTCAAATCTGTGGGTGGAAGACTGGGCAGTGGGGGCAGCACTCCCTTCCCGCTCGTCCCGGGCCCTTAGATCATCCGGCACGCCCATTGAAGTGCGCGCCATCTCAGCAATTTCCCTTGTCCCGGAGGGCGGCGGAAGAGTCACGACTACCTCCTCATTTGCAACCGGTCGCGCCTCCAGAGGAGCTTGAGGTGGAAGGATCCGCCGCCTGATCAAGGGCCTCTCCTTTTCATCTCGAGAAGGTGATGACTCTCGGGAGCGTACAACTCCCGACATACTCCCGCCTTCGAGCCGAGGGCAAGCAGGCGAAGGGGAAGCTACGGAGTCAACAGAGATGGCCTTGGGAGCCCGAGCAGCCGCAGGAGTGAAAAACTTGGCGATCACCCCAGGACGCCGAAATACTAGTTGAGGAGCCCTGCCGCGGCTTACCTGTCCTACAAAAATAGAAGATAAATCAGCACTGAACTACGACGACTACCAAAAGACGGGTACGCCCATTGATGAAAAGCAACTTACCTACGACCAGACTATGGTCGTATCTCCTCGAGAAGGATGCCCACGACGGAATTCCCTCAGTATGCGGAAGGACAACTTCTAACCATCCGCGTAGACTAGTGAATAGAGGTGGGGGTGACCTGTCAGCTGAGTAAGATACAATTTCAGCCTCCATCAAAAAGAAAAATAATAAGAAGACTTACGGGCATGGTTCCAGGCCTCCGGAAAGCCCGAAGGGGACGCCACCAGAGGACTGGTCCGGACGTAGAAAAATTGTTCATATTGGCGAGGCTCGACCTTGTCGTCCAAGGCCGTCACCAATCCTTGCCACCCTCGCGAAACCATCCGAATCTTGCTCCCCCGAGTCTGTTGAGGAGCAAAAAGAGCAAGGACGTGCTAGAGAGTGACCAATCGGCCGACTAAATCCGAGAGCTTGAGCAGCATGGCCAAAAGCCTATACACATACGGGGTAAGCTGCCCCGGACAGACGCCGTAATATCGGCAAAAATCGACTAGTAAATTGGGAAGGGGCATCCTGAACCTCAGCCTGAGCGGGAAAGAGTCGAACACGCAAAACCTCGGGCGGTCGGTGTGCACCCTGTCTCCGGGCTGGGCTAATGTGATGTCAGCATGGGAGGGGATAATCCCCTGCGCGCGCAACTGGGCCATGCTCACCTCCCCCATCAGTGGGGCCTCGTTGACATGCTCAGCACCGCCATCCGCGGTGAAATCCACCGCCAAACTTCACGCCCCTAGAAGTATATCGTCAATCGAGGGCATCCTCTCAATATCATTCCGGTCAGCTGCCGAAAGCACGGGGGGAAAACCCCTCAATCACCGGAGATTCTGCGGGTAGCACCACCGGGAGACCATCACGAGGAGGAAGACCGACCATTATACTTCGGCCACCGGGAGGATTAGATGAAGAACGGGGAATTATGACTAAGAACGGGCAACAATTATGCCATAGAAAAAGCAAGATTACCTGAGAACTTGCTAAAGAGAAAAACGATCAACAGAACAAAGAACAAAGAAATGTCTAACATATCAGGCCCTCTTATAAAGAAAAATCGAAGCAAAACCTCAGGAAACTGATAGGCGCCATTTAATGCGAATCCTAACCGTCAGAAACGGTTCAATTCTAATCGAAACCGTCGCTTCCACGATCGAAATCGGGGAGTGTGCGCTGGAACACAAGACGCCACTGCAAGCACTCCTATTACGGCGGCATAACGGCCGGACCCCACATCCTAAAGCCTACGTAGGGCGGGAGCGCCTTCGGATCCTCGCCCGACGAAGAGGCGTCCTGAGAGGTCGCCGTATCCTCAATCGAAAGGAGACGCCGTATGAACTATCATATCCGCTCATCCCGGTCCGTCTCAACGTAACCGCGATAAGCGGAGGGACTATCTGTATGAGCTATAATTCGACCTTAAATACTCAGCTTGTAAATAATATATTAATCGCTCCCCTCGGCCCAAATACGTATAACGGGCGTCGAGGCCATCTCCAATTGGGCACAAACGCCGTAAGCAGCAAGGCCGTCCTCGACCATAGGTTGTTGTCCGTAGCCGCCTACAACTCTTTCGGCAGAGACGACGCCTTGCGGGTACGCCCGCAACAACTTCATGACACAGATTCAATCTCCAAAGAAAGTCAACTACTATAATTAAAGACCTATAAATACCGAAGCAATTAAGAGAAAAAGGGGTTCCACTATCTACCCATGGGGGCTCTAAGAAATATAGAGTATAATACAGAGTGAGAATCGCTATCAACAATATAGGATAACAGTAAATCTATGAAAACATGATTGTAAGGATCTGAACTTCTTCATGGAGAGGCAGATTAACCCATCATCATGAATAAAGATCACTAAATATTCCCTGTTATCTCTGCATATGAGATCATCATGAATAAATATAACTAAATATTCCCTGTTATCTCTACATATGTCTCCATTATCATGAATAAAGATCACTAAATATTCCCTGTTATCTCTACATATGTCTCCATTATCTTTTTCCTTCATTAAACTTCAGATATGCTACGACCTGCTATGATTGGCCCTTTAGTCTTAATAATTGTTTTGAGTTCATAAATGTTCATAAGCATTTCGGGTCAAACAACATTATCCTCCCAGACCCCACTTGTAAGATTTTACTTCGTTGTTGATGTTGTTTCCATTACTGACGGGGAGTAGAGAGGGGATGAGAAGATAACAGTCACAATACAAAGGAGTAATCTTATAAAGAAAAATCGAAGCAAAACCTCGGGAAACTGATATGCGCCATTTAATGCGAATCCTAACCGTTAGAAACTGTTCAATTCTAATCGAAACCGTCGCTTCCACGATCGAAATTGGGGAGTGTGCGCCGGAACACAAGCCGTCACTGCAAGCACTCCTATTACGACGGCACACCGGCCAGACCCCACATCCTAAAGCCTACGTAGGGCGGGAGCGCCTTTGGATCCTCGCCCGACGAAGAGGCGTCCTGAGAGGTCGTCGTATCCTCAATCGAAAGGAGACGCCGTATGAACTATCATATCCGCTCATCCCGGTCCGTCTCGACGTAACCGCGATAAGCGGAGGGACTATCTGTATGAGCTATAATTCAACCTTAAATACTCAGCTTGTAAATAATATATTAATCGCTCCCCTTGGCCCAAATCCGTATAACGGGCGTCGAGGCCATCTCCAATTGGGCACAAACGCCGTAAGCAGCAAGGCCGTCCTCGACCATAGGTTGTTATCCGTAGCCGCCTACAACTCTTTCGGCAGAGATGACGCCTTGCGGGTACGCCCGCAACAACTTCATGACACAGTTTCAATCTCCAAAGAAAGTCAACTACCATAATTAAAGACCTATAAATACCGAAGCAATTAAGAGAAAAAGGGGTTTCACTCTCTACCCATGGGGGCTCTAAGAAATATAGAGTATAATACAGAGTGAGAATCGCTATCAACAATATAGGATAACAGTAAATCTATGAAAACATGATTGTAAGGATCTGAACTTCTTCATGGAGAGGCAGATTAACCCATCATCATGAATAAAGATCATTAAATATTCCCTATTATCTCTACATATGAGATCATCATGAATAAAGATCACTAAATATTCCGTGTTATCTCTACATATGTCTCCATTATCATGAATAAAGATCACTAAATATTCCCTGTTATCTCTACATATGTCTCCATTATCTTTTTCCTTCATCAAACTTCAGATATGCTACGACTTGCTATAATTGGCCCTTTAGTCTTAATAATTGTTTTGAGTTCATAAATGTTCATAAGCATTTCGGGTCAAACAACATTATCCTCCCAGATCCCACTTGTAAGATTTTACTTCGTTGTTGACGTTGTTTCCATTAATGACGGGGAGCAGAGAGGGGATGAGAAGACAACAGTCACAGTACAAAGGAGTAATCTACTTAAAGCGATGGAGAGTGCATCCAAAAACTCTGAGAAGAGTGGTCAAGCAATGTAACAGTAACAACACCAAGAGTGCACTCGAGAAGAGTGCATCCAAAAACTCTGAGAAGAGTGGTCAAGCAATGTAACAGTAACAACACCAAGAGTGCACTCGAGAAGAGTGGTGAACCAATGTCACTAATAGAGCACTTTCTCCAATCATTTGTGTATTTTATTGAAAATGGTAGATAAGTAAAATAGTGGAAACATAAAGAAGTTATTCCCAGGAGAACAGTAGAGCTCTTCTTCCTTGGCTTTGGTTGGATATACAAAAAACCAGGAATATTTTATTCCTCCTAGATAGAATTAGCAATATAACAAGAGGAGTTACTGTTTGAGAGGTTCCAACACAAGCAATGCCTGCTGCTGCTCTTCTTCTTCTTCTTCCACTCCGACCACTTCTTCAATCTTTGCCTCTATATGTTGTCTATAGTATCTGAATATTACCAGAAATATGAATGCTGCAAAGGACCAAAACCACACACTTTTTAGTTCAATCTAGCTAACTGCCATTTTGTTAGAATATGCTAAATCCACAAATGTTACCTGTGAAGATTCGTGTTCTGACAGAGGTTAGGTTCCAAAATGCAGTCAATGCTGATGCAGCTATCATTTTCTTGTGAGAGCAACCTCCCCATGTCTCCATCATCCAACATTTCATATAGTTGGCTGTCTCAACAAAATATGCACTTGTTTTCGATTAGAGGCCCAACCATCAGTAGGAAATACTCCCTCCGGTCCAAAATAAGTAATTTTTTTTTTGTTATTTTCACACATATTAAGAAAGTCACCTTTTACCATTAATTAGCAATAGAATTTGCCATTTTAATCTTACTATCACACATAAACACTCCTAACACATATTCCAACGCTATTTACTCCAAGAACAATGTCGGAAAAACATCGTTAAGTCATTCTTGAAATCCAAAAAAATCACTTATTTTGAACCATAAAAAAAGGCCAAAAAATCACGTATTTTGGACCGGAGGGAGTAATCTTTAATCTGAAGCACTTATTACCTTTATTAGATATCTGAGAAGAATAAGAGGAATACAGTTTTGGGGCAGTAAAACTGATGAAAAACCCTGACAAGATTGAACAACACCAGAAAGTATTTAGAGTTAATTATTCTGGGATAGAACGTACTACTAATAATGTGCATTTAGGACAACAGAGTGATCTTACCGAGGGCACAGAGCCTCCATAGAGTTATCAAATGTCCATACTCAGCTCCAATTAGAAGGACTGGTACTAACTAAAACAATAGGCAATGACATTTTAAGTACAGAATTAGTGCTAAAATGGAATTTTATAAACTTGAGAATAATATACTATACTTTGAGGGTCATAGCAGGTTCTCCTGAAAAAAGCTCTCGTGTTTTCGAAATTGCAAGATTTGCAGCTGGAAGTATCAATCTTCCCATTCTCAAAATGTCATCTTCAGTCAGCTGAAATTCACTCTTTACTTCTGAACCATCTCTGAATTTTAGTAATTAAATCAACCATTCAGAACGATAGTGCATTATTGAGAAGCATAAACAAAAACTTACTAGTTGAACGTTTGTTTACCTTTGGCGAATGGAATGTGAGAAGAATGAAACAACCAAAAACAGTAATCCCAATTGCGACATGATAGAAAAAATGCTGTAATCAAGAATATTATCAAATGGAAATCTCTTGTTATTAAAAGAAAAAGTGGGATGTAAGAGAAGGAAATATACCTAAAAGTAACTCCTTTTGCAAAACAACAAGATAAAAAACAGAGAGATCCTAAACCAAACCAGAGGCTTGACCTTGCCACATCCCTCCACATCACTAAATCAATTAACAGCAGCTCAATTCTGTTTATTAAATCACACCCTTCTCCTCCTTCTGCTTCTATTGCTTAAAAACACAAAAGTAAGCACAAGAAATGAAATAATATGGTGTTAAAAAGTAAAGATCAGAATAATCAGAGACATACTTGTTGAATTTGAAAGAACCAAGCTAAGCTTATCCTTTTTGGATTTACCACCATTCCTCTTCTTTCTTGGTTTAACCACTTCCTCAACTAACCCCAAATCTCTATCTTCTCTCATTTCTTGCTCTAACCTTCTCCTTGATCTTCTATTATTTCGTGGCGAAGCACCAACTAAAGAGTTTCTACTTCTTCTCCTTGTACGAACCCCATTAGGCTCGACCCCATCGTCAAC
The DNA here is from genome assembly GCA_032618575.1 of Nicotiana noctiflora. Classification (NCBI taxonomy): domain Eukaryota; kingdom Viridiplantae; phylum Streptophyta; class Magnoliopsida; order Solanales; family Solanaceae; genus Nicotiana; species Nicotiana noctiflora. Next base: position 16,919 of record JASVEL010000744.1, read on the forward strand.
CAATTCAAGCTTATCAGCAAGACGAGTCCTGGATTTTCGAAGAGGAGAAGGAGAAGGCGAAAGAAGTAGCAGCTCGTGAAGTGGGAGATTATTACTATAAGGAGGCTTATTAGGTGACATCGTTGGAGAAGCTAGTAATCTTGGTGAAGGGACTATTTCAAGAGAGACTCTTGGAGTAAGGGATTCATTTTCTTCATCATATCGGCGGAGTTTTGAGAGTCTTGATGCTGATTTTGATCGGCTTCGTGGATCGGATCGATGAGATGGAGGAGTTGTATCCATTGTTGAGACTAGAGAAGTTTGAGTAATTTCTGCAATAATTTCTTTTTTTGTTCTTGATTAGCAGGGGAGGAGGGTATGGACAAAGATTCTGTTGCGATTTGAAGAAGAGGTAAGGAGAAAATAGCCGTTGGAGGAGACATTATCTTTTTCAGCATTTGATTATTTTAGCGGCGGAATTTGGGCCCATTGGGCTTTTGATTCTTAGTCATAACGGTAGGAAATGGGAGGCAAGTCCGTTTGTTAGCTTTTGACCTTTGTGGGCTTTTGCTGCTCTTGTACGGGTTTATTGTTCGGTTTGGATCGATTTTTCCTGGAAAAAAAATTAAATCGAGTAAGTTGAATTTTTAAATATTCGAATCAAACCAAACTAGTTAAATCAGTTTTTTCTCGATTCAACTTATGTCGGGTTTTGTCAGTTTTTCGATTTTTTTGGTTATTTGTCATTTTTTTCCTTAAATATAAGATATACACTGCCACAAACATATCTGACGACCATATTTTCAACGTAACACTATCAAAGCAATTTACCTTTGAGAAATCTATTATTTGCTATAATATATTAATGATAATTGACTCAAATAGTGATGAATAATTTAAGGACTCAATTAAAAATATATTTTTTTTAACATGAAATGGATTCTTACATTTAATAAAAGAAAACTACCAATCAAACTAGAATATAAAGGTAAAAAAATTATACTAAAAGTGCAAATGATTAACATTAACCATAAAAATTTCAAAACTTGTATAAAGATATTCATAAATATAGGTATAATAATAAATTTGAAATAGCTACTTCTATAGTCGGTTTGGTTCGATTTTTTTCGGTTATTTTTTGATTAAAATCAAAACTAAACCAAATTTGATCGGCATTTAAATTTAAAACCAAAACCAAACCAAACCAAACCAAAAAGTATCAATTTTTTTGGTCGGTTTGGTTTGGTTTCGGTTTGTTTTAATTTTTCGGATTTTTATGAACACTGCTATGCTCTTGGATTCCGGCTGCAGTTTTTGTTAGTAATCTTTTTTATGAGGAATTTTCATAAAGCTATTAGTTATAGTTTGTGTAGTTACTATTTGTAGTCACTATTCAGTTGTTACTAGTTTGTTCACGTGTATTCAAACATGCGATAAATACTGCTTGTGTCATGTTCGCACAATAAAAAGAGCATGTATCAACTATTTTGGCGACGAATACAATATTTATCAACAATAGCCTAGGTGAAATACAAGGGTGTATACAAATAATACAATTTGTAGCGATTGTATATATACACGTAAACAAATGATATATAATCTGGATGAAATACAAGGAGTCGAACTCAAGACCTCCGCTAAGTAAGCGGGTCCTCCAACCAACTGAACTACGAGAGCTTGTTGCTATTTTGTTTCAGTTCAAACAATTAATCTCTTGCTTCATGGATTTATTATAAAATTCAAATATTACAAGGAATGGTAAATTTGCTGAAAGTATAGCTACGAATGGTAAATACAATGTAAATAATTGGTGTGACGCATAATTTTTTCCTTTTTTTATTGAGAAATCTATGGGGTATATCCATTGGAAATACCAGTTCACTCCATATACATTAAAAATATTTATTTTACCTTGTATACCAATTTTATAAAACTATAGTTACTTTTTAATTATGGTGTTTATGCTTTCCTGAGCGGAGAATCTATTGGCAACAACATCTCTACCTCCACAAGGTAAGGTCTACGTGCACATTATCCTAACCTCACCCCAAACATACTATAATATTCTGATTTGGAATACAATATTGAAACCAAAATAAATATTAGAGTACCGTATTCAAACCAAAATAAATATTAGAGTATCGTATTCAAACCAAAATAAATATTAGAATACAATATTCAAACAAACACACTTTTGATAGTATGCTAACATTAATAATATACTCTGTTTTATGATTAAATATTTACATGTTGTTAGAAATAATTTGTAATACTACTATTCCTTAATAGTATATTCTAGTAATGTTGATGTAGTGTTAGATTTTAATTGGGTACTTTAATAGAATATTAGTATTGACATATAAATTGAATATCGCTGATTATGTTTTGAATATTACTGCACACATTAGAATACTTTGTTGTAAATCAAAATTAAGTTTAATGTATGAGTGGAATAGTAATAATAATAATAACATATAAATTGAATAGTTATTGAATTTTATCATGGATGTGGTGAATACTGTAAGTTTTAAATTAAATATTATCAACATATAAAATGAATACAACAACAATAACAATAAATTCAGTTTGATCCCAACAAGTGGGATCTGGGGAGGGTAGTATGTATGCAGACCTTACCCCTACCTAATGCAGGTGGAGAGGCTTTTTCCAATAGACCCTCGGCTCAGGAAAGGCAAGAAGAAGAAGAGGAAAGCAAGGGATGAAGAAAGATGGAAGATAACAGGAAAAAAAAGGGAGAGATAAAGGATAAATGGTACCAAATAATAGCAACAGAGAAGACAATACCTGAGGCGAACAAAATCACATAACATAATAAAAATCTAAGAATAGGAAGGGACATGCATACTACTAAGGATATCTATGAACAACTATAAACTACCTACTAACCTTCTACCTTAATCCTCGACCTCCACACTCTCTTATCAAGGGTCATGTCCTCTATGAGTTGAAGCAACACCATGTGCTGCCTAATCACCTCTCCCCGATACTTATTAGGGCTACCTCGACCTCTTCTCAAACTCTCCATGGCCAACCTCTCACACCTCCTAACTGGAGCATCAATGCTTCTTCTCTTAACATGTCCGAACCATCTCAGCCTCGACTCCCGCATCTTATCCTCCATGGAGGCTACTCCCACTCTGTCCTGGATATCTTCATTCCTAATCCTATCTTTCCCGGTACACCCACACATCCATCTCAACATTCTCATCTCTGCTACTCTTATCTTCTGCATGTGGGAGTTCTTGATAGGACAACACTCAGCCCTATACGGCATAGCTGGTCGAACCACCACTCTATAAAACTTACCATTAAGTCTTAGCGCACATTTCTATCACATAAAACACCGGAAGCGAGACTCCACTTCATCCATCCCGCTCCAATGCGACGCACGACATCTTCGTTAATCTCCCTGTTACCCTGGATAATAGACCCGAGATACTTAAAACTCGCTCTCTTGGGGATAACTTGAGCATCAAGCTTAACCTCTATGTCTGCATCATGGGTGCCGTTACTGAACTTGCACTCCAAGTATTCTGTCTTGGTTCTACTCAGTTTGAAACCTTTAGACTCCAAGGCCCGTCTCTAAACCTCCAACCTCGCGTTAACTTTGCTATGCGTCTCGTCAATCAACACTATATCCTCGGCAAATAGCATGCACCAAGGCACCTCCCCTTGGATGTGACGCGACAATACCATCTCAAAGGCATATAAAAATGGGCTAAAAACCGATCCCTGGTGCAACCCCATCACCATAAGGAAATGCTCCGAGTCACCACCCTCAGTCCTCACCCGAGTCTTAGCATTATCATACATATAAAATGAATATGCCTCTTTATTTTAGGAATATTACTGTACATGCATTAAATATATAAACAAAATATTATCTATTTTGTAAATTGAATGTTGCTATTTATTGTGGGATTTTTATTTAATTTCTTACTTTGAAGAGTTTGTATTGTGCAAAAAGGTAAGTGTTTTTAGGAATATGATAAACTTGATTAATTGGCTTCAATAAGAGAGAGGTAAATATCAATGTTCAATTCACTATCATGAGCTATGTCTACATTTAAGGAATATTATCCCAATATAGTCGTGACTGTTAGGATATAAAGTTATACGAAGTACTTATTTTAAACATTTTCAACTTTAGGATATATGTCATAAAGAGGCCGTGTAGATAGGTATATGGTGTAACTTTCCTTTTTTTTATTTTTTATTTTCAAAATTTTAAAAATAGCATGGGCTAGCCAGTTTTTGGACTGGTAATTGAAAAGTAGACACTCTTTTATGCGAAGATAAAATCTGAACAAGAATACCCTAGCTGAAAGCGAAAAGTTATAACATAATATGCTGGATTATGGAGTTGTTGCGTCTAAACTTCCAGCACTATATGTTGGAATTCCACCACAATATAAAATTCTAGCACATTATGCTAATATGTATATTTCGATTACTATTGAAAAAGTGATTTAAATTTCGATTGCTTTTGAAATTACGGAAAAGGTCCAAATATGCCCGTGAACTATGCAAAATAGGACAATTATGCCCGTCGTTTATAGTTTGGCCCAAATATGCCCATTCCGTCCAATAGTTGGGCATATATGCCCTTATTTAACGGAAACCTGATTTTGTTTTCTTTTTTTAATTTATTGATACCAAATTGACCAAACCCAACTTAAAAATAACCCACCCGACCCGACCCATGTCCTATTTCGACAGGCATTTTTGTCTTATTTCGCATAGTTCACAGGCATATTTGTGTTATTTCGCATAGTTCACAGACATATTTGTGCTATTTCGCATAGTTGACGGGCATATTTGTCCTATTTCACATAGTTAACGGGCATATTTGTCCTATTTTGCATAGTTGGGTGTCAGTGGGCCTAATGCGTCAAGGTTCCTGTTGCTTATCATTTCACTCACAAACAGTTTGCGAATTGTGAATAACCTTCTGTTATTTGGTAAACTTCAAAACAAAACAACGTAGCTACTAGTTTGTAGCCATCTATGTGATCTTCAAAACTAATAGTCACAACTTCAAACAAAACAAATACTATAAGCTAACTGAGAGGAAATTATGACCAAATCAAAACAACCACAAAAATAACGAGTTAACATATACTATTATGCTAACATCAACAGCAGCACTGCTGAATAAATAGTTAATATTTTTGGTGAATGCTATCCAGAGGCGGATCCAGGTTTTTAGGTCCATGGGTGCACTATCGGCTTTTACCAAATTTAATTCTTGTAAATAGTGTCAATTTTTTTCTGGTCAACAATGTTAATTGATATGGGAACATTTAGTATTTTATGACTTATTGTCAATTTTAAATATTATTTAAAGAGATAACTTATACACTTCCCATTCAGTTCTTACCATCAAAATTCAAACCAAATAAGAAAAAATAAAATGCTAATAACAATTTAATACCATAAATCTTAAAACTTGTTCAAATTTTAGTGCAAAAATAAACACAAAAACATCAAAAAATCTTAACATATGACTAATTCTATTTATGTGAATACTTTCAAAATAAACTCTATATTGTAATAAAATATTATAGACGAAGTCCAATAATTTGAGTAAAATAAAAATATTCAAGCAAGTTATTGTGTAATTTAATGTTCATGAATAATTTGCAAACCACAACTAAAATAATCCTTTAAAAGCTATGCTAACAATTCAAAATTATTTGAGGTAAAAAAAATTAAAAACTAAAAAGCAAAAAGGGTAAAGAGAACAGGAAAAAACAAATGAAAAAAGGAAGAAAAAAGCTAAAATGGACTACATGATGAGAGATCCCGACAGGATTCCATCCCTTGTTACTGGGAAAGTAAAACACCCTTTAAACCAGTGAACCACCTAACATATAGAGCTTGGGTTTCCAAGGGTAATATTAGACCCTCTATTTAAATTATGTACATGGAAAAACTGATTTATTGGGAAGACCATGGGTTCACGTGAACAGTAATACTTTGTTAGCATAATGTCGAGTCGTACTTCGTGAACAGTCGTACTTTGAAATTGTTTTGATTTGGTCATGCCAGTGAACTAACGGAATAGCACAAATATACCCGTGAACTATGCGAAATAGCACAAATATGCCCGTGAACTATGCAAAATAGGATAAAAATGCCCGTCGAAATAAGACATGGGTCGGGCGGGTTATTTTTAAGTTGGGTTTGGTTAATTTGGTATCAATAAATTAAAAAAAAGAAAACAAAATCAAGTTTCCGTCAAATAAGGGCATATATGCCCAACTATTTGACGGAATGGGCATATTTGGGCCGAACTATAAACGACGGGCATATTTGTCCTCTTTCGCATAGTTCACGAGCATATTTAGACCTTTTCCGTTGAAATTATGGCTATTATTCAATTACTAGTTGTAAATCAAATTATTTCTGATTTTTTACCTTCAAAATTCTATGTATATTTTGATATTTTAAGGTGTTCCCGTCCAAAGTCAGTTTATGGCAGCATAGTATTCTAGTTCAGTCATCAATCAACAGTGCCTCAATCTCCAAATGAGTCGAAGTTAGCCAAAATAATTTGCGGTTCAGTCCTACTATTCTATTCACAGTCATTTTAATTTACTGAAATAGTAAACAATGTCTTTAAGCAGCATGCCTCAAGCAGAAAGCTTTTAATTGCAGCCAATTCTTCAGTCCCCAGATCATTACTGCCATATTTACAATACTTTCATCATTCAAATGATTCATAGGTTGTTTATCCACTCTTTCTTGGTACGGGACGGACAAATTCACAAGCAGCAGTAAGAGCATATAGCCAGCCATGAAGTTGGGGATACAACCCAGCTTGATATTGTACTATTATCAATAACAACCTAAGGGAACGAGAGATTGTAGTACTATATCACATTTCCTTCAGTGATTAACCGTGACGTTCAATTCTTTATCCAGCTTCAGATCACCACATTTCACTCGCTTATTAGATTAAATCTGGTTGCTTTTTCTCCATGGCTTGCCTTTGACAGAACGCTTTTATCCCGTAAAGACCAGCATCAACCTCTGATGGCTTAACTGCAACAGTTATTAGGAGCCAATTATCAAGTCCTATAGCAACATCTGCAACTTTTATTATTTGGTTTTTGGCAGACTTGGAACAATTTGTCAATGTGATAAATTTTTGGCTTATTGCTGTTTGGAATTTCTGGAACAGAAGGCTTTGATCCTGCCAAGGCCTTCCTCAAGAGCTGAAATTTCCACAGCAAAAGTTACTCTTACCCAATTCTTCAATCCAAGTGCTTCCCCTGCAATACGTTAATATTTATGAACATGCAAAAATACACCTGCCTGAAGATCTACATCTTTAATGTTGTCAATAGTGATGCAACAGAACAACTTACCAGGTAGAACTATTACAGATTCCTCTCTGGCAAGCTTGGTGCAGAACTCTATATCATTGTCGATGCCTTCCAGAAGTGACATGTTTAGTTTTGCCTGATAGAGATGAGCAAAATAGACTATTCAGAATCTTTATCCAACTAAATACTGAAAAATACGTATATTTGGACTAGGGTGTTTATAGCGATACCATAAGAAACATGGATCCTTGTGGCTTGTATGGAGTAAAGCATGGAATCTCCGTTAGACCAGCATAACAAATGCCTGCTGCTTTTCTAAGTAGGTTTATGGTATTAGAGTAGAAATCTTCAGGTGTTTCATCCAGAATACGAGTAATAGCACCCTCAAGAATGAAAAGGAACAAGGTTAGATACTTGAATTTAGTTTCATTTGTTAGAAAGATAATCCAAATAGCACAAAAATACTTTACGAAAGATGATGTGCAGGATCCCCATTTCACTCCAATTCAGATTTAACTTTAAAAATACACAAAGACAGTTCTACTAAAGGTTTGAATGGAATCACAAGGAACACTACACACGATAACTCGGAAATATGGAAAAAAGTATTTGTCCATGAAAAGGACATTGACTGATGTCAGACGAAATACAGAAGAGCTAAGCATGTTATAATTTGGACAATGATGCAATGAACCAATCATCATTTACTGATCATCCCAAGTAGCCGACGCTATGCATTCCTATTCAATACAAAACTTTAGGCCAGGTATCATGATGACAAGCATGTTTCGACAAACTTGAATAATGCTTTTATCACATTTGTAGATCGTGCATCTTGTTATCAACTTATCAAAAAAAATGTAACTGTAGTTTGCAGCTCCGAGTAGAATTTTAACAGCATAAAAATGCAACCACACTAGTTGCACACTATATCAAACTTTTCGAATAAGTGCTTGTATAACATACCATAGTGAGTGTAGAAGGGTCAGCAGAGATTTCAAGGCAGCTTTTGATGGACTCCACAACCTGAGATCAGAAGAAGAAAAGTATGATTATTATTTCTGCATATAGATTTCTGCATGTGTGGAGTGTAAATATAACACCCATATGAGCAATTAGAATTGCTAGTAATGGGGCCAAGTGTAAGTTAATATATGCAAGCCTTATATGTGGTTTAGGGTGTAAACGACATGTATGACTGGAATTGTTTTGTCCCTTATTCATATTTTTCCTTTAACAAAAGAAAGAAAAATGTAAAACATAATTTTCCCATCAAAATTTCATTGTGTTTTTCGCTTTATGGAGAGAGAGAGAGAACCCCATGTTTTTGAAGGATGCCATTGCGATCACACATCACGATCCAACCAACTCGCCAACCAGGAACCATCCATCTCTTTGATATGGAGCCAATTGTCAGTATAGGTACAATTTCTGCGAAGACTCCCATCGCCACAAACGAACCACTACCAAAAACTAGATGACCATAGGCTTCATCTGATATTACTAGCATTCCAAGTCTTTTTGCAGTTTCTGCAATCTGTTACTCCAATTTAAGAAATCAACAATTAATAAGCAAACCTAAATCAACACTTAAAACAAAACAACCACATTCTAATACAACGATGAAACGACCTTCTTTAAATGTTCACGCTTGTACACATTCCCACACGGATTACCAGGGTTTATAAGAACCATGGCAACAGTACGATCATCGGCTAGAGCTTCAAGCCCATCGATGTCAACCTCCCAATCCTGCTCAGAGAGAAGATCATAGTACCGCACTTCGAGACGGCTAAATGTGGAAAGAGCTTCATATGTTGGATATCCTGGTCTAGGAAGCAAAATATTAGCACCAGGTACGGCAAGAGCTGTAATTAGGACTTCTATTGCTTGCTTAGCCCCAGCTGTGATATGAACATCATACAGTGACAATTTGTACGGATAGTCACGAGACAGAAATTCTGCAATTGACCTGGTAAATATTTGAAACATCATATTACTAAGACTAGTTCTTGGCCTTCTGCAGTACAATTACATTTTGACAAAGAGTTTAAGTTCTATCCACTAACGTGGAGAATCTTAGTAACTCAATTGGTTTGCTACCTGAATTTTCACCTTGTTGGTGAGGGTTCGATTTCCCGTCATGTATTATTCCCCTTCCCAATTTCTCACCCCTACCCCCAATGTAATTAAACCAAAAAAAAAAAAAAAAAATCTACCAATGTTGTAACAAAATCAGGTCATCCGTAAGATAATTATAAGTAAATCTCTAAGATGATTATTAAATAGTAACCTGGTAAAATACAACAACAACAACAACCCACTATATTCCCACAAAGTGGGGTATGTGGAGGGTAATATGTAGACAGACCTTACCTCTACCCGAAAGGGCAGAGAGGTTGTTTCCAATCGACCCTCGGCGCAGGGAAGAGAAGGCAAACAAAAACAAAAACACAAACAGCATTAGTTACTCCAGCATAAATCGCATAAATAATTATCTAAACATAAGAGTCATAAGTATCATAAATAAACTGGCATGTAATAAAATTAAAATAGTAACTACCAGAAATGACTACCATAAGAGAACACAAACCAATACACGAATCATCTATGGATAGCCCTACCATGCCTCACCCAACCCCGGGAAAGGAGTACGAAAAATCTAGAAGCCCCTATCCTACAACCCTGATACTAGACCTCCAGACTTTCCTATCAAGGGTCATGTCCTCGAAAATCCGCATCCTGGCCATGTCCTGCCTAATTACCTCTCCCCAGTATCTCTTAGGCATCCCTCTGCCTCGCCTCACACCGACCACCGCTAGCCGCTCACAACTCCTCACCGGGGCATCGGGGGTTCTACTCCGCACATGCCCGAACCACCGGAGCCTCGCCTCTCGCATCTTCTCATCCACTAGGGCCACCCCCACCTTCTCCCGAATAACTTCATTCCTAATCTTATCTAACCTGGTGAGCACGCACATCCACCTAAGCATCCTCATCTCCGCAACCTTCATCCTCCGAACATGAGATTTCTTCACCGGCCAACACTCCGTCTCATACAGCATGGCAGGTCTAACCACAACTCTATAAAACTTCCCCTTTGCGTTTCTGTGGAACTTTCTTGTCACACAAGACTTTTGATGCAAGCCTCCACTTCGACCACCCCGCCCCTATACGGTGAGTACATCCCCGTCTATCTCTCTGTCCCCCTGAATCACCGATCCAAGATATCTGAAATTATCCCTCTTGGCTATGGCCTAAGATCCAATCATCACGTTCCCTCATACTTCGCTCGGCTCAACGCTAAACTTGCACTGAGGGTATTCTGTCTTAGACCTGCTTAGTTTGAAACCCTTAGACTCGAGAGTCTGTCTCCATACCTCTAGCCTCTCGTTAACACCGACCCTCGTCTCGTCTACCGGGACTATGTCATCAGCAAATAGCATACACCAAGGCACATCCCCTTGGATATGACGTGTTAAAGCATCCATCACCAAGGCAAACAAGAGAGGGCTAAGCGCAGATCCTTGATGGAGCCCCATAACCACTGGAAAATGGTCTGAGTCGCCACCCAATGTCCTAACCCTGGACTTAACTCCATCGTACATGTCCTTGATTAGTCTGATGTAGGCTTCCGGCACGCTCTTAGCCTCCAGGAACCTCCATATTACCTCCCTAGGGACCTTGTCATATGCCTTCTCCAAGTCGATAAACACCATGCGCAGGTCCTTCTTCATATCCCTGAACTGTTCCACCAATCTCCTGACAAGGTGGATAGCTTCTGTAGTGGACCGACCCGGCATGAAACCGAACCGGTTCACGGAAATAGATGTCGACTCCCTCTCCCTCACCCTCGATCACCCGCTCCCAAACCTTCATGGTGTGACTTATTAATTTGATACCCCTATAGTTGTTGCAACACTGGATATCCCCTTTGTTCTTGTACAAGGGCACCACCGTACTCCACCTCCACTCCTCCAGCATCCTTTTGGTCCTGAAGATCGCATTGAACAACCTGGAGAGTCACTCCATTCCTGACCTACCCATGCATTTCTAGAACTCCACCGGGATCTCGTCAGGCCCGGTCGCTCGGCCCCATGCACAGATATTTACAATGACCTCTTCCACTCTAATGCGCCTGCAGTACCCTAAGTCTCTATGATGCTCCGAATGCCCCAGCTCCCCTAGTTCTATGGTTTGGTCCCCCTCCTCGTTGAGAAGGTCTCGAAAGTACGCCTGCCATCTCTGTTTGACTTGAGACTCCCCCACCAGGACTCTACCATCTTCATCCTTGATGCACCTAACATGGTCCAGGTCCCGCGCCTTCCTTTCCCTTACTTTGGCTAACCGGAATAACTTCTTGTCCCCGCTTTTCTCCCCCAATTCCTCGTACATACGACCAACGCCGCGATTTTAGCTTCCGTGACCGCCAGCTTCGCTTCCTTCTTCGCTACCTTATAGCTCTCTCTGTTCACCCGTCTTTCTTCCTCGCTTGTGCTCCCTGCCAACTTCGCAAAAGTTGTTTTCTTCACCTCCACTTTTCCTCGTACTACATCGTTCCACCACCAGTCACCCTGATGTCTGCTTGAATAGCCCTTGGCTACCCCAAGCACATCCCGCGCTGCCTCCCTAACCAGATTCGCCGTCTCTGACCACATTGCGTCTGCTACCCCATAACTTCTCCAAGCTCCACCATCAATAACCTCCTCTCGAGCTCCTGGGCTTTTTCTTTAGTCAGAGCACCCCATCTAATTCGCGGTCGGCCCCGAGCACCCCTCTACTTCTTCTTCACCCAGAGTCCGACATCCATCACTAGGAGTCTATGAAGAGTTGAAAGGGATTCTCCCGGAATAACCTTGCAGTCCCTGCACGGACCTCTATCGCTCCTTCTGAGAAGGAGGTAATCAATCTGAGTCCTCGCCGCCGAAATTTTGAAGGTGACCAAATGCTCCTCCCTCTTCTGAAATGTCGAGTTTGCAATCAGAAGCTTGGAAGCCCTAGCGAAATCCAACAGCACAGTGCCTCCTCCGTTCCTAACCCCAAGGCCAAAGCCACCATGCACCTCACCATAACCACTAGCATCTGCCCAAATATGACCATTAAAGTCCCCTCCAATGACCAACTTCTCAGGTTGAGGAATACTACTCACCAACTCGTCCAAGTCATCCCAAAAACATCTCTTGACCTCCTCATCTAAGCCCGCATGCGGTGCGTAAGCGCTGATGACGTTGAGGACGCAATCCCCGATAACCAACTTAATAGACATTAACCTATTGTTCACTTGCCTAACCTCCACCACAGACTCCCTAAGATCCTTATCCACTAGGATGCCCACTCCATTCTTACCCCTCACGAACCCAGAGTACCACAACTTAAACCCGTCTACATACCACGCCTTCATCCCTTTCTACCTAGTATCCTGAACACAGGTTAACCTGGTAAAATGGATAACTATAATGTTATAAGGGGTAAAAAAAATAAAAAAAATCTTTAGACAGTCTGTTTAAAAGGGCATATAGGGTGGAAAAGGGGCAAACCACAATGGGCGCAAAGAATTCGACCATAAAAAATTGCAAGAGGTTGTTTCTACAGCTCTAACAGGTGACCTCCCGGTCAAATCGCAATAATTTTTACCGGTTACACTGTCTGTCTATATAACTTAAATCTATCCCAAAAAAAGGTCAGAACTTTAATTAAAATAAACTCCCAAAAGAAGAACAATTGAAGATGAAGTTAGGAGAAAGAAAATGGAGAAATCTGGGAGAGTTGAGAGAGTTACCTCCTGGCTTGAAGAACAGTAGAATTTGGGGCATAGCCATTGTATTTACCAGATTGGAGTGCATCAACAAGAGCGTCCTCTGATACCTTAGTTGTTCGAAAACTTGGAAAACCACTGGGATCGCCATGGCTAAGAGGGATTACAGTTCTTGTATCACTTCTATTGATGTTTTCATTTAAGGTGTTGAGATAACTTCTGATAGTGCAAGCTGATGCTTTCTTTGCATCTTCTTTTCCTTGAAAATTCCAGCTCGAGTTTGAGGAAAGTTCCATGCCTACTTACTACTTTGTGATATCTCTATGGTTTTGAGTAGATTATTCTAAGTTTGAGATACAGCCCGAAGACACAGATGGTGTTTTGGCCAACATTATAAGCCGGTCAAACTATTTTACTACTTGTTTGGTGAAGTTAGAATAAGGCAAAAGTCAAAAGCAGGTCATCAAATAATTTCAAGTTTGACCAATATTTTTATTAGACAAAATACATAATTTAACCTTGCAGTTAAATTTCCATTACACATATCTCTTTCAAACTCATGCTCTAATAGGGTCATGACACATGTCATTGACTTTAAAAACAAAAAGAATATATTATAAATTAAAATTAAAACTCATCTTCTTGATCTTTCTATTTTCTATCTTAAGCACCATTATTGCTACTACCATGGTTGTTTGTGAGAAAATTTTCAACAACACCAAAATTCAACCATACTATCTAAGCAACTAGCCGAAAATAATCGAGTAACAAATTGAGTTCAATAACCCAATAATCAATAAGACCCAGTTAAATTTTTAGTTTTTTCTGATACCCCAACAATGATGGATTCTACAATTTATTCACCATTCAATATTACTATTATAGATTTTAAATCTGCCACAAATAAATTTTCACAATATTTGGACAGTAAACCAACACAATCCGCTCAATTTTAGATCTTAAATTGATATATTCTTTCAAAAATTCTATTTGGGGAAGAAAATCAAGGGGGGTGGTGTGGAAGAAGACCAGAGGGAGGGGGTTCATGTGGGGAGGGGAGATAAAAAATAAGATTTTTTACGGGTTTCACGTGCTTTTTTGTGTGTAAACACGCAAGTGCTATCTGGTCAAAAGTAGTGTATCTTAGACACACTTTTGAAAGGTTGAGTGTGTAAAAGGTTTCCCTGAAAGAGAGGTGTGTAATAAGAATTTCGCTGCAAGGTTGATGGATAAACTATGTATTTTGCCTTTTTATTATATTATTCTTAAAATATTCCTTTTTAGAATAAAACTTCTACATCGACTCTTACTGCCTCAAGTATCCAACCTAACCCCCCCTCCCCGATTCTTCATGTCACGACTCAAATTTCACTAAAGGTCGTTATGGCGCCGAACACCACTGTCAGGCAAGCCAACCAAAATACTTAATTTAACTCTTGTTTTAATACTCTTGAAAACTATTATTTTCCTTCAGATTTACCAGTAAAAGATAATCATTCCAAATCAAATTGAATGTTAAGCAATTAATACAAAATACTTCATAATCAACCCAGAATCCGGTGTCACAAGTGCATGAGCAATTCTAAGAAATCAAATAAAGTACAATGACTGCCCGGAACACAAATTGGACAGAAAGCTGAGAGAGAGACTATGCTAGTTGCGGGTCGCCTCGGGAAATACAGCTCGCCTAGTCTTCATTTCATCCATGCTACTACACCCAGTAGGCCACTAGTAATACCTGTACCTGTGCAACAAAATGCACAGAAAGTGTAGCATGAGTACGAAAATAACGTGTACTCAGTAAGTATCCTGCCTAATCTCGAAGAAGTAGAGACGAGACAGCAACATCGACACTTACAAATGGTCCAATAATAATATTATTCATGCGATGAACCACAGATTTATTAAGAACGACAGTAAATTCAAATGAGCCACGAAACAGGTAAAAGTTCCTTTTTGTTAAAAGTTCCAGATTCATAATCCAATTAATTAACAATTATCTCAAGTCGGGGAGAGCAGATATAAATTTCAATAAATCTCAAGGCAGGCAATACAAGCATGCACAACTCATGTCGAGGTCGTACGGTCTGATACACCATAAATGTAAAATGTGCACTGCCGAGGATCGAACGACGCGAACCATAGATGCATCTATTACCCCGCTCACGAATCATACATGCAACACAGTCAAATTTAAGTAAACAAGCACCCTGCTCGTGAATCATACATACGACGCAAGTACACATAGAAATACATGCTCAAACAACAAATTAGGAATTTACCGGGGAACATTTATTTATCCAAATAAAAGCCAATTCTTTTTTAACAATTTAAGAAAATGAACTTTAGTTCTCTTAGAAATTCATTTACCAATTCGATATGATTTAAGAAATTTAACTGCCAATAAGATCACAAATATTCCAAGTATAACATGCTTCTGGGTCCTAGACTACCCTGACTTACATATATTAGTAGTTACGCACGTACTTTCGTCACCTCGTACGTGCGTAGCCCCCACAAGTAGGAGTACATAATTAATTATTTTACCTATGGGGATAATTCCCTCTTACAAGGTTAGAAAGGAGACTAACCTCGATTTGAAGTTCCATAATCAGCATTTCACGCCCTTCCGAAAACTTGAATCAATGCACAATACTCCAAAACTAGCCAATAATTATGCAAATCCATTAATATATGCTCAATTACTCGCAATAATCCAATTCATAACAATTCCTAACCCTGATCTAAAAGTTGACAAAATTACCCTCGGGCCCATGTGTCCTGGTTCCGAAAATTGTCAAAGATAAAGTTTATTCATAACCTCACGAACTCAAATATATAATTTACTCTCAATTTCATGCCCAATATCGTGGTCAATATCCAAAAATACCAATCTTTTAGGTTTTCCCTCAAATCCCAAGTTTCTACAAATGTCCGTGTCCAAATTTGTATATAATCATGTATTTAACTCAAAACTAGCATAAATTACTTACCTCCCGTTCGGTGGTGAAAATAGCACCTCAAAGTTACTCCAAAATCGGTTACAAAGGAAGAAATGAAGTTGAAATAAACCCAACCCTCGATTTAAAAAAACCTCACTGCCTCCAGCATTTCTGCACCTGTGGTCCCTCTACCGCTTATGCGGTTCCGCAGGTGCGGCCTTTCTATCGCGCCTGCAGTTTCTCACCAGGTCCTTTTTTCTGCTTTTGCGCCTCGACCACCGCAGGTGCGGTCCCGCTTCTGCGGATACATGACCGCATCTGCGGTCTCTTCACTTCTAGTCCAAAACCGCATCTGCGGCTCTTCTGACCGCTTCTGCAGCTCCGCACCTGCGGTCCAAGTCTCACAGGTGCGGTTACACCAGCAACCAGTAACTTCAGCCCTTTCCAAAATTCCATTTTTGATCCATTAATCACTTGGAATCCATGTCCCAAAACATGATACGAACTCTCTCAAGGCCTCAAACCACATCAAACAACGCAGAAACCATGAATCACACTCCAATTCAAGCTTAATGAACTCTAAAATTTCAAACTTCTACTTTTTTAAACCTATCAAATCACGTGCGATTGACCTTAAAATTTGCACACAAGTCATATTCGACATTACGAACCTACTCCAACTTTCGGAATCACATTTTGACCCCGATATCAAAAAGTCCACTTCCGGTCAAACTTCTCAAAACCTTCAAATTTCTATCTTTAGCCAAATGACTCCAAAATGACCCACTAACATCTGAGTTCACTTCCGACCGTGCTCCCAACTCCATAATCACCATATGGAGCTACTGCTAGACTCGAAATCCCAAACGGACATCGAAACACTGAAATGCACTTTGACCCAAACTTGTAAAATTTCTTCCAAAATTTTAACTTCCAAAATAGGCGCCAAAACACTCCTGAATCATCAAAACCCCGATCCAGGCATACGCCCAAGTCCGAATCATCATATGTGTCACACCTCCTTTTGGCGCTACCCGCGAGGGTGCGAGTGGAGTTTTTCCAATTAAAGGACAATCGAAACGGGCTTAGTTTATTAAGAGATTCAGAGTCGCCACTCGGGAGATTTATGGTGTCCCAAATCACCGGTTCGAATCCCGAATTGAGGAAATGTTTGACTCTATTTAACAGTCTGCGAACCAAAAATCCGGATAAGGAATTCTGTTAACCCGGGAGAAGGTGTTAGGCATTCCCGAGTTCCATGGTTCTAGCACGGTCACTCAACTGTCATATTTGGCTTAATTATCTGATTTTAATAACATGCTTTTAACTTATGTGCAAATTTTAACTTTCAAACGCTTTTGATTATTATTATTTTATAAGAATTGCAACGTCGCAAAAGCATGTCTCGAACCACGCCGTACCAGTACACCCGTGGTTGTCAACACATTTTGACTAAGTTGAGATTTGGATTTGGGTCACATAAATGTGCACCCGAATTAAGAAGATAAAATTATTAATTACGCGCCTAAAGTGACTAAACGTAGTATTATTTAGAGAAAAACTGTGAAATTCGCTAATGGCCTATCCGAAATCTAAGTATTTTAATATATACATTTATGAGGGCCTCGCCTTTAGTTTGTTTTACTTAGCGTGACTCGTCTCATTTTATTTAAAGGCAAACCTAAAGTATCTAAGTTTTCTACTTTTTTTTTGTCTCTAAAAGTTAATTAATCCATAAATATAAATTCGAATATCAAATTCAAGTCCGGATTCGAACAAAATAATAAAACTTCTTAGCTCGAACCCGCTACCTAATTTAAAACTTGATTTCATCTTTATGAATTTATTTTTTATATTCCTAATTATTGTTATTTTAATATTATTGTGTGAAGCTCTAATTTTTATCTAAACTTTAACAACATTTTTGGGGCCTTAAACTTGGCCCAAGTAATAACATGAAATCTGATTCATGCATGCATATCAAATTAAAACTATCAATAACTAAACAATTTTTATAATATTTTTTTATACAATTGTTTGAATTCAGAAAACTAAACAACAAATTAAACTAGCTAGTTTGGCAATTATTAGACGAACATGATTTCAACTTACTCGCGATTGTACTATTCCAATTCGAACAAATCCATTACAGATTGAGAATGCAAATAACTACTGGAGTTCTTATTTCATTCGTGAATCATTTTTAAACAAACACTTGATGTGGCTATTATATTCAGCATATATTTAATACATAATCATGAGCATTCGATAGGTAGATTATGACTAATATTATGTTCAGGCGACATGCCTGTTTAATCTAACGACCTAAATGAAATTAGCTATAGCTAATATTCTACTTATAATGCTCACAAAGATCTTTTAAAAAATAAAAAAATTCATACAGTCTGATATAATCCAGATTAGTTACAACATTCTGTTACTCAAATTTTAATTAAAACTAATCTATAAGCATGCAAAACAGAAATAACAAGAGCAACCAGCCAGGGATAAATTTGAGGCCTCTATTTCCTCTCTCAAATCAGGCATACATTGTCAATGATTTAGAATATGTACCTGGAATTTAATGAAAAGGAGAAGTGATGAAGCAGTATATATCAGCAGCAACCAGCTAGCCCCGATTTAAAGAGACTTCGAACCCAGAAGGTGATAGCAAACAGTTTCAAACCCACAACACATTAGCAGACATAAACCAAAGTTGGATGACCCAGACTCAAATAGCTTTCAATCCCCAAATGACCCCGGAATTACACATCAATTGAATTAAAGATGCAAAACCAATGGAACAATAAGAACTGATGCAACGTTAGTATCCAATTCTTAATATACCTATCCTCTCAAATACTCTTTGTTCTTTCTCTCCCTCAATCTATCAGAATCTCTATCTTCTTAAACTCTCTATTGCTCTCTATCTCTTCAGCACTCAACTCCCAAAATTCCCTTGTATTTCTCCTTTGTGTGTTTTCAGTGTGTTCAAGTCTCTTCTTTTTCGTCCCTCAACCAGTCCTCTCTTCTCCCTTTTATAGACAAAACCAGACCCTTTAAACTTTCAAATTATTCCCCCCCCCCCATGTGTCTTCTGATTGTCCAGCTCTTAAGAGCACTTAACAGCATAAAAAAATTGATTTCTACTCTGACATTCTCTGATTTTCCACTCTCAAGACAAACAACAGTGTGCTCCTCCACTAGAATCCACTGACAACCCCTTTTCCTTATAAAACTATTTTATTTTATTAAACTGTATCAAAATGCCAGGCTGAATCAGGCATGCCTGATTATCACATGGCTTCCATTTGGTTCAAATAGTTCAAATTCAAGTTCAATTAAAACTACCAAACCAAGGCAAATTTCCTAGTCAAGTTCAGATTCAAGTTCACTGCCATATTGTTCTAACCAACAGACTTATGCGAAACTAAGCGACGACATTCGATTAGTCAATTACAACACGTATAATCGATAACAACTAATCGACGGACCAGTGATTCATAAGTCTTGGGTAAAAACAAAGGAATTGCGAAACTAACTATTCGACGACATTCGTTAAATCGATCACAACATATAACACATATAATTGATAACAAATCAATCGTTGAATCAGTGATTCGAAATTCTCAGGCAAACAAAATAAAAATGCAGAATTAGTTACTTGACAGTATTGATCGAAACCAATATGTATTCTATAACTTAATATATTCCAACAAACAACCAAAACAAGAATGACCAAATAAAGGTCTTATGGAGTAGAAGAACAGAAAATTTAAAGAGAAACAAATGGATAAACATTCACACGATTAACAAACAAAATAAGAAGAAAGAAAAGGAGAAATACCATGCAAGAAGAATATCAAGACTTGAACGGACCCTGGACCCGTTTTGGATTCGACTCGAACTTGGACTTTTGAAGTCGAACTGAACTTAATCAAAGTATTTTCAACCGAAAATACTCCGATTAAGGTCTATTAGACCCAAAATCTTTAATTAATCTGATAAACTTAACCCTTGGATTTTTAGGGTTATTTACTGGTTCTTTGATCTAGTATTCGAAGAGATGGGGAACGATTTGAGAGAAATAGAAGGTGGTTTTAGAGAGAGGAAGGTGAGGCGGTTCTAGGGTGTGATTTTGGACGGCCGGCGACGCCTTGCCACCGGGTTTTGGGTGGGGGATTGGTCTGGCGGCTAGGGTTAATTTTAGGGGTCGTTTGGCTTTTGTTCTCTAGAGACGAAGGGGCGGAATGAGGCGTTACTGGGGTTTTAGGGGGGATTTGATATATTCGATTTAGACAAATGATGTAGGCCGTTGGATCATGGGAATCCAACGGCTCATATCAAACCTTTTTAATTTAAACAGGGTCGTTTGGGGTATAACGGGGCTGAGATGGATCCGGGTAAAGGGCGATTTGGACTGGGCTGGGGTGTTTGGGCCTGGATATGGCCGGTCCAGTACGAATGGTTCCTTCTATTGTTTTTTTTCTTTATTTTTCTTCTTTTCTTTTATTTTCTTTTTTAATTCCTGTTTATTAAAAACAAAAGTTCTAAAATACATTACAAAATTAATTTATAAAGAATACTAATTAAGTTTTAATAATAATTCACACATTAAACATCAATCAAAATTACAAATTACAACTTTGACTAAAATATTAAAATGCAAAACACACCTTTTGATTTTAAATTTTATAAAATAAATTACTTAACTAAATTCTAAATTCAAATGCAACATATATATTTTTGTATTTTTCTATTAATTTAAATAACAAAAACACGCACACACGGACGTAAACAATCACAAAATATCATGAGAAACTCATAAATATGTACACAATAGAATAAAACAACTTTGATTTTGATTTCTTTGGGAGTAGTTCGTGTGAGGCAAAAATCACGTGCTCACAATATGAACTTACTGGAGCCTTCAAATTCCGATTCTGAAGTCGTTTACTCTAAAATCCAATCTTAGTTAATTCTTTCAACTTAAAACTTCCGGAATGAGAATTCCCTTTCCAAATGAACTCCGAATTTTCTCGAATTCAGTTCCGATCGTGCGCACAAGTCATAATACCTGAATTGAAGCTGCTCATGGTCTCAGACTGCTGAACGACGCACTAGAGCTCAAAACGACTGGCCGGGTCATTACACTTCAAGTCTGCAATTCTCATTGACTATTTAAGATAAGCAATTCACTATTCCTTTGCATATTTATATCTATCTGATTATGTATTAATCTTTGAATTATATGTAGTAAATGAGGACATATCAAATTTTTGGTGTATTGCTTTCTTAGTGTTGTGGTGATGAAGAAAATGTTTGTTTCTCTTTAACTATTTTGTCCCATTTAAGTTTATTTTTTACTGAGAAACTTTTGTCAATTTATTAATTGTTATAACTTATGATTATATGCTTATCGTAAAATAAATTATATTTATCAGAAAAATTATCTAATCTAAGCACAGTTGCACTTAAAATTAAATGATAAATAGAATATTTTGTATTTGAATCGATCTGGAATCTAATTTTTTTAAAGAAATTATGCCCTTATAAGTGTAAGCAATTCTAAGGTTATTTAAGTCATTTTGACAGAAAAAGAGCTTATGAGCATTTTTGTTTATGAAATACTATAACTTATTATCCGTTTCAGCACTTGTACCCAAATACGTAACTGCTTATTTATTAAATCAGTTTCAGCATCTAAAAGTACTTTTCTAACACCTAATGGTTATCAGCTATTTCGAATCAACTCCAAACAAGTTCATATTTGTGACCAAAGTCAACGCAATCGTGAGTGTTACTCATTAATTAGATAAGCGCGTGTCCTTAACTTTGACAACCCAAGTACCAACAAACTGACATTTTAGATTACAAACATAATTTCACCAACTTGTTCGAGGCTACTATTTGATAAATTTAGTTGCACAGGATATTTTTATAAAACATTGGACATATAAGCCACTTAATCATAATTAAATGAAAGTGTGTGTAGTGGAAAACATACTAATTTTGCAATCACTACTACACATTAAATATGAGTATTTTTTCCCTTTTTCAACATATTACAAGCTTAGCTCCTATCATCCCTTTTCTATTGGTATGACCTCAACTATTTTTTTAGCCCGTCAATTAATTAATTATCGACATATTCAAAATCAGGAATCAAGATGGCTCGAGCTCAGCAGTCTTTAAACTCGATCTTGGATCAACTTATTTTTTAGCTAAGCCCAACTCGACTTATGTGAGATAGTCAAATCCACCAACTTACATTCAATATAGTATGTTAAGATGTTAAAGTTAAAAATAAGAGGAAAGAATCTATTGAGAATAACTATTGTAATATTTATGTGTATATGTAGTTGAGTTAATTAACCAAGCTTGAGAATTAGTTAGCTATGTAGTTGAGTTACTTAGTTGGAGTGGTAGTTTTTTAATTAGTATACATATGTGTATGTGTACATATATACTCTCTGACGTGAAAATAGAATAACAGTTAATAGAATAACAATTCATTTTTCCCAATTCCTCTTCTCTCTAAAATTATCTTTGAAGCTTGATCTAGCTCATCAATGGAGGTCGGTTGATCACTGACCTTCATCTTCAACATGGTATCAGAGCTCAGCTCATAATCATCAATCCAGGTCCGCCTCATATCCAATTCTTTTCTTCATCAGTTTTACCTGATTTGAAATTGCAGATCGGAATTTCTCAATTCGCATTTTTTCTCTCTAATTTTTTTTTTAATTCACAAACTCTCAATTCTCATTTAATTCAAACTCCTATCATTCTATACCTAAATTCATGGCTAGAGACGGAGACACTCGAGATACCGCCATGATTTTTTATTCGACCAATCCGTTATACATGCACCAATCGGAAAGTGCTAGGACTATTTTGGTTCGATTGCATTTGACGAGACCGACTATAGATCCCGGAGGAGAGGCGTTCTTAGATCCCTATCCGTGAATAAAAAATTTAGACTCATCGTGAGAAAGTGCGAAAAACCTAATGCTAGAGACACACCTATGATCAATGGGCACGATGCGATGATATGATGACATCGTGGATTCTAAACTCACTCTCGAAGGATTTGGATGATGGTCTACAGTATGCCAACGATGCAAATGAGCTTTGGCAAGAGCTTGAAGACATGTATGATCAAACAAATGGGGCAAAACTCTATCAATTACAAAAGGAAATCAATGACTCAAATCAAGGAACCCTAGACATAACTGGATACTATACAAAAATGAATTTTTTTTTGAGAGGATCTAAACACCTTAAAAGCACATGCCCAATGTGGATGTCAATGCACCTGTGGTGCCAAAGTGAACATGTACAAGGTAGAACAATATCGAAGGCTAATCCAATTTCTAATGGGACTCAATGAAGTCTACACAGTTGTTAGGGGGATTATTTTAATGATGAATCCCCTGCCTAGTATTGCGCTTGCATTCTCCATCCTTATTCAAGAGGAGAAACAAAAAAAATTAGATCACATAATCGCTTGGTTATAGAATCGACCTCTCTGAATGAGAATGGCCCAGGAAATAACAAATTCAAAACCAATTATGCTCCACAAGGCAATGCTACAAGATAGAACTCATATAGACCTGCATTTCCTCCTAATAGATCCAAGTTGTACTGTGACTACAGCAAGAAGCAGGGCATACCAAGGAAAAATGCTATAGGCTACATGGGTTCCCACAAGACTTCAAATTAACAAGGTGTAGGAATGCAGGATCTGCTACAAATGTCCATGGTCAGTATAAAGATATGCAAATCTGCAACAATAAAGATATTGATAACAGAAACCAAAATCAAAACCTTCAGAACCTGACCTAGGAATAATACAACCAATTGCTGAATCTGCTGGAGAACTTCAAGGTCAATAACACAGGAGACAATTCAACTGATCACAAGTAGAGCTGTGAACTTTGCAGGTATTCTAGCTTGTTGTACTTATAAAGAGATAGCTAAAACAACTATGTGTAAATGTTCAAATTCAATTGCTAACTTATGGATATTAGACAGTAGTTATACAAACCACATGACATATAGAAAATCTTTCCATATTAGAACCTTGCCTTATTGCTTCCTTGTCACACTACCTAATGAATACAAAGAGAGAGTGACAAAAATTGGTGATGCCTTGCTCAGTCCTAAACTGACCTTAGTTGGTGTCCTATATGTGCCTAGTTTAATAGTGCATTTTGATTGCGTGGTTAATTTCAACAAGTACCTTTGTCTAGTGCAGACCCCTTCAATGAAGAGGCCTCTAGACATTGGTAAGCAAAGAATGGATTATACTTCCTTTATTCAAAGTGTCACGATTGCTCCAATTCTACTGCTTCAATTTCTAGTTTGTCACATTCTTGTGTTTCCATTTGTGATGACAATGCTAGTAAGAAAAAGGATCAGACTCATCCATCTTATTCATTGCCAACTGTGAATAATTCATCTTGTCTATTGAACAATCTAAGTAGTATCCGTTCATGTAATCAAACTGATCCCTTTACTGTGAATTCCTCTTCTACATATTCTGCATCTTTTGGAATTTCTTCTACATTGTTCTGCATCTTCTGGAAACAATGTTGATTACTTGTGGAACAATAGGCTAGGGCATGTACCTTTTGTAAGAATGAGGAAGATAACTACTATACTGGCCAACTTTGCTCCTAAACAGCCTTTCATTTGTTCAATCTGTCCTATGGCTAGACAGACTAGACTCTCATTCCCTGAAAGAACCACCTCATCTATCAAAATCCTTGAATTGCGTACCTTTGGGGCCCCTACCATACATTAACACATGATAATTACAAATACTTCCTTACCACAGTTGATAATTTTAGTAGATCAACTTGGACTCATTTATTGAGTTACAAAAGCAATACATTTCATGCAATCAAATGTTTCCTTTCTATGATTGAACATCAATTTGACACCTCAGTTAAGACCATTAGATCTGACAATGGTCTAGAATTTGTTAATAATGAAACCATGGCATATTTCCAAAAAAAGACATAGTAAGTCAAAGAACTTGTCCAAATACACCCAAAAAAATGGTGTGGTGAAAAAAAAGCACAAATATCTTCTTGAAATAGCAAGAGCCCTTCTTTATCAGTCCAAACTACCTATAAAGTACTAGGGGAATGCATTTTGACAGCTACTTATATAATAAATAGTCTCCCATCTAGTGTTCTCAATAACAAAAGTCTCTTTGAACTTCTATACAACAAATGCCCAAATACTCACAACTCAAAAGTTTTGGCTGCCTATGCTACCCTTGCACACAAAAGAACCACAAAGAAAAATTTGAACCAAGAGCCACACCCCATGTATTTGTTGGTTATCCCTTTTGGTACAAAAGGCTACAAGGTTCTAGATCTAGCCATAAGGAGAATACATATATCTAGAGATGTAGTATTTCATGAGAATATTTTCCTTTTGCTATTTCACCTGATCATTCAATTTCCCTTCTGTGTACATCTGATAAATCCCAGTCCATCTCATTCCCATCTAGTCTCTAGGAAGCCAAGTGATTGTAGTATGTATGATGAAGCTACACCAATTTCTATAATTGATGAACCTATAATTGATACAGTTGCACCTGTTTCTACACCTAGCTCACCACTTCCTCTATCTAGTTCAGCAACACCTAATCAGGTGGCAAGTTCACAAACATCTCTAGAAAATAACTATGTTCTTCAGCCACTTACACAAGCACAATCTACTGATTCCCAAATCATAGAATCCAACAGCATTCAAATAAATCACTCAAATCCTAAAAGATCAAGTAGAACTCACACTACTCCTGCACACCTAAAAGGCTATGTGTATTCCTACCAACCCTTCAACACCACCAAAATACATAATTTGAACACCACACATTTCCCACACCATCAATACATTCTACAACAATAATCAGCATGTCTCCTTCAATGTCTTGCATCTTGAAAGTCAATAATTACTTAGAAATATTTCATATGATTGCCAGCCATCTTCTTATGAGGAGGCATCTATGAATCCTGCATGGCAAATGGTAATGACACGGGAATTTGAAGCTTTATATCTAACCATACTTGGGATCTAGTTAAGTTACCTGTAGGCAAGAAAGCTATAGGTTGTAAGTGGGTAAACAAAATCAAACACAAGGAGGATGAAAGTGTGAAAAGAATTAAAGCAAGTCTTGTGGTGAAGGGATACACACAAGAAGCATTGATTGATTACATAGAGACATTCTCACCATTGGTGAAAATGATCACAATCAGAACACTAATCAGTATTGCAGTAAAGAGAGGGTAGAATCTTTATCAACTGGATGTGAATAATGCATTCCTTCATGGGGATTTACATGAAGAAGTGTACATGGAGGTTCCACAAGGTCTAATAACATCTAGTGGGAATCTGGTGTGCAAGCTTAGGAAGCCCTTATATGGTTTAAAATAGGCTAGCAGACAATGATAAGACAAGCTGACAGAGTCACTACAGTCTAGTGGTTTCAAACATTCAGCCAGTGATTACTCACTGTTCTACAAGAAACATGGGAACTCAGCATTATTTGTGGCGGTATACGTAGATGATGTAATCCTCACTGGCACTAACCTGGAGGAAATCACAGAATTGAAGGCCTTCTTGCATAACCAATTCAAGATGAAAGACTTGGGAAAACTGCACTATTTCTTAGGACTAGGAAATGTTGTACAAGGTTAATGGAGTATTGATTCACCATGGATCTACTGAAAGAATATAACTCCCTAACACACTGTCATGTTAACTCTCCACTTGATTCTGCCATTAAGCTGAGAAATGATGAAGGCACCTTGTTGTCTGATCCAGGTTATTATAGGAAGCCAGTTGGAAAGTTAAATTTCTTGACAAACACAAGATATGACATAACCTATAGTGTCTAGCATTTGAGCTAGTTTGCGCAGGCACCAAGAGAACCTCATCAAAAGGCTATTGTACACGTCCTTAGATACTTGAAAAAGATCCCACTTTGGGGATATTCCTGGCAAATGACCCTAGTTATACCGTTAAAGCATATTGTGACTCGGATTGGGCTGCATGTCCTGATTCGAGCAGGTCTGTGAGTGGATATATTGTGTTACTTGGGGATAGTCCCGTTAGCTGGAAGTCAAAGAAACAAAGTACAGTCTCACTGTCCTCTACAGAAGCCGAGTATAGATCAATCAGGAAAGTGGTTGATGAATTGGTATGGATAAAAAGATTGCTAGAAGAACTGACAGTCATGTCTACCAATCTCATAACTGTGGTTTGCGATAGTCAAGCAGCTATTCACATTGCAATAAATCCTGTATTTCATGAGAGAACAAAGCATATCGAAGTGGATTGTCACTTTGTTCGGGACAAGATATAAGAGGGGCTAATCGACCTGCATCGCATTTCTACATCTGCTCAATTGGCTGACATCTTAACAAAGGCCCTTACATGGGTTAAACACTCCTTCTCTGCAAGTTGGCAATGAGTCCCTCACCTCCAACTTGGGGGGGGGGGGAGGGTATTGGGAATTATTGTTGTAATATTTATGTGTATATGTAGTTAAGTTAGTTAACCAAGTTTGAGAGTTAGTTAGCTATGTAGTTGAGTTAGTTAGTTGGAGTGGTACTTTTGTAGTTATTATACATATGTGTATGTGTACATATTTTTGGAAACAGCCTCTCTATCCCAGGGTAGGGGTAAGGTCTGCGTACATGCTACCCTCCCCAGACCCCACTAAGTGGGATTATACTGGGTTGTTGTTGTTGTTGTTGTATGTGTACATATATACTCTCAGACGTGGAAATAGAATAATAATTCATTTTTCCCTAATTCTTCTTCTTTCTAAAATTCTCTCCGAAGCTTAACCTAGCTCATCAATGGAAGTCGGTTGATCAGTGACCTCCCTCTTCAACCGAATCAACTGAAAAAGAATTTATCTCGATGTCTTGCGGTATAGTCTTATTACCAAAATTATAATAGTTTGGAAGGGTGTAATATATTCATTATCTTAGTTCTTTTTTTAGCTGTATAAAATTATAAGTCAGTTCTTGTCATACTTTATAAGCCTAAAACCTCAGTCAATATTCTTTTTTTTTTTAAAGATTTTTTTAACAGAGAGGAGTTTGGGGAATGCAGGACAGGCATTGTTCACAACTACACCTTAAAATGAGACAATAAGATCTCACATATATGGCGTATTCGTATAAACACTTTTAATTTTATCAAACGCGTAGATAAGCCAAAAAGTTCTTATAAGCCAGTATAACCAACTTATAAATTTAGCCAAACACCCTCTAGATATGGCATATTGGACACATAATCTTCTGTTTATGATCTAATAAAGATTTACTAGATATTACTACTGGTTACGCAAAGACAATGACTACTAAAGGAAAGCGCGAATAGCTGGAGTTGGCAATGCGAGTACGTTAATATTTCAATTAACAGTAAGGTGCATAATCTGGAGCTGGAGTTTGGAGATCCTCCTCAGAATGCTATTGTCTATCTATAGTATTTACTACCAGATACCATTCCGACTAACATATCACATTCCTTTGATGATTCAAGGAAATTGTTGAAAATCTAACTTATTTATGAGCTACCATACATTATACAAGATCCAACGACTAGTTGAAGATCTCATTAGTGATTCTTGGATTGAATCTAAGACTTCCCTTAATGCAGAGATATCAAGATTCCCTCTTAAGAGTAGCTTATTGTTTTTTGGCATGCCTTTGATAGAAAGAGTTTAGTCTCTTGAGGCCATCTTCCAGAGATGATGGTTCACATGCAAAGGTTATCCTGAGCCAATTCTTGAGTCCCACAGCAACACCTGCACCACATCTTACTGTCAGATGTCTATACGACATAGCATCCTACTAATTTGAGTACAAATTCATGCAACTTATGTTACATTGATATAATATGGTAATTTCAGTTCGTACTGCAGGAACTTTCTGAATTGGAACAAATTAAAGGCTTGTTTGATAAAATAAAAAAATCAGATGACATTACTACCCATGAATACGAAAGCTCTAACGACTAAAAGCGTATGAGAAACCAAGAAAGAGACATTTTATAAAACATGCCTACTGTCTTTGACAGAGTTTGGTGCTTTATAAGAGTTGCTTGTTCTTTTACCTGGTAAAATTATCAAAGACTCCTCCTTAGCCAGCTTGAGACAGAAGTCCAAATCATCTTCAATGTCTGCTAGAAGGTTCATATGAAGTTTGACCTAAAAGGCGAAAAAGAGCTCCATTAGATATTAATTATATCTTCAAATCCCAAACTAGCCGCAAATTAAGCTTCCATTTTCTCTTACCATCACAAACATAGATCCTTGAGGTTTACTTGGGCAAGTGATGCAAGGTATATCCTTGATTCTGTCATAGCAAATGTCTGCAGTTTCTCTTAGCATATTTACTATTTTAGAGAAGAAATCATCTTTTGTATTCTGAATGATCTGAGGAATTGCTCCCTGTCAAAATAGGAACTATTAGGGGTGGGAGGAGGTAGAGAAGAACAAAAGAAACCAAATACCTCAATAAGAAATGTGGAAAATACATCTATACTAATAAGTTCTTAAATATCTATTCCATTTGCTTATAAACATCGTGAAATGTGTAAAATAATGCAAAGAGCTGTTAGACCAAAACAAACTTCATTCCTTTAGAATCTCCATTTCATATTTCAGGTGGAAAAATACAGCAAGTGTATGGCTAAAAGGAATAACAGGCATTTGATTTTCAAAAGAAGGCAAGCAGACACGAGTATATAATGAGAAAACCTGAATAAAGGTTGCAGGGTCAGAAGATATATTGAGAAACCCTGTAATGGAGTCTATGACCTGCAAATAAGAAAACACAAAGTGATAATATGCAGATATTGTTCGTGATAAAAACAATCTTATCCTCTCTCGATCAAAGATCTTATAAGATAAGTGGAATAAAGCTCCCTATAACATACTTCTACATTTCTTTATACCCTAATCTACTTTTGATGGCACTAAATATAAAGTGAACTTCAATATTGATATTTGGCTTTAAATGTGGAAGCTAGAATTTCTTTTTCCAGAGAAAAAAACATTTGTGAAAAAGTACAGAATGACCATCTTTCAAAGGAGAGTAAGTACCCCATGTTTTTTTAGTATGCCATTTGGATCATTTGTAACAAGCCAACCAAGTCGCCAACCAGGGACAATCCACCTCTTTGATATGGATCCAAGTGTAATAACAGGCGCAATCGATCCAAAGATTCCCATAGGCACAAATGGTTTACTTCCAAAAGTGAGATGATCATAAACTTCATCAGCAATAACTAAAATCCCAAGCTTCCTTGCCATCTCTGCGACCTGAAGAAAATTAACCACTTCGTTACAATCATAATGACCCAAATCAATATTACCAAAGAAAAGGATATGCATACATACCTCCTTCAAGTGTTGGTATGTGTAGACATTGCCGCAAGGATTCCCAGGATTAATAATGACAATAGCCACAGTATTTTCATCTGCCAAAGACTCAACTGCATTAAGGTCCACCTCCCACTCACATTCTGGAAGAAGATCAAAGTGACGCATTTCAAGATTGCTAAATACAGCCCGTGCTTCATAATAAGGGAAACCAGGCCTCGGAAGTAGAATATTTGCATTTGGACGTGCAAGAACATTCAAAATAACTTCAATTGCTTGAGTACATCCAATTGTCAGGTAAACATCATCAGGGGACAGCTTGTTTGGAAGCTCTTGAGATAAGTATTCTGCTACAGCCCTTTTCAGAGAAGAAAAGAATTTAATGAATTTTTCTGAATTTGATAAAAATCAATGATGTTTCCATGAATCACTTAGTCATGTTCCTTTGGTTTGTTCGAATAATGCTGATAGTTTTCTTGCTTAGGGGTAAATGTTTAAGTGGACTAGCTCCATACTTGCTTCATAGTCTTGTATGCCAACAATGTAGAACATAGTAAGACTAATGTCTACAACCAATACATAGAGTTGTAGTTGCGCGAGCGCAAGAACTATATGACAGAGGTGGAAGGCTCTCTGTCGAAAGAGACTGGGGACCAGCCAAGGGACGGAGCTAGTAAGAGGGAAGGCCCTTTGTCGAAAAATTGTGCTGCACAAATCAGGAAAATTGATTTTTTTTGGTTATACATAAACGGTTGAATTCCTTTTACATAGAATGAAATTTCTAATGTAGCAGTAGAGGGGGTTCAGAAGTTGCTATATGTCGCTCGTTCAAATCTCAACTACGGTATTCT
The DNA here is from genome assembly GCA_032618575.1 of Nicotiana noctiflora. NCBI lineage: Eukaryota > Viridiplantae > Streptophyta > Magnoliopsida > Solanales > Solanaceae > Nicotiana > Nicotiana noctiflora. Next base: position 48,214 of record JASVEL010000744.1, read on the forward strand.
AGTATTTTTTTTTTAAATCCCCTTATATAAATTACTGGCTCCGTCACCAAGACCAACAAAAAAATGAAAGGAAATGCCATATAATGGACCACTTACATTGTAGTTTAGTACGAGGGATAAGGTGGGATTAAATTTATATTGTGTTTGGTTGCTGGTAAAAACACGATATAAATTTACTCACAGACTTAATCCACAATATCCCATCTTATCCCATCAAACTTGGGATTATTTTATCGCACCTTCCATATGGTATAAATTAGTCCTGAATTATAATTGCGAGATACTAAAAGCATGTATGTAAAAATCAAAGCACCTAATAATACAAAATAAAAAGCTACATTCGATTTCTGTGACCAGACCAGTAGCTAAAAAGAGTAGTACAATCAGCTATCACATCAAGGTCAACAACAAAGTCAACATGCGGATGAATGACACAAAGGCAAACAGATTATTAATTCAAGTAAAGCAAATAGTACTCACTTTCTAGCAGGAAGAATGCCGACTGTGGATGAATAACCGTTGAACTTAGCAGAGCGAACGGAATCAGAAATAGCGTCTACGGCAACGGGAGTGGTCCGAAAGCAGGGGAAAGCAGAAGGATCGCCGTGACCGAGAGGGATAACGGGTCGGGTATCAGACGGGTCAAGGCTCTGCATTAACTTGCTAAGAACCCCTCTTATGGAAACACCAGAGGCAGCCAACAAGTTCTCGTTCTCTTTAAAATTCCATCTTGTTGTTTCACTGTTCACCTCCATGGTTGACGCTCTCCTTTTCTACCTCCTTTCCCCTCTCAATTACGAATTTTAGCAGATATGGAGAGGAGTGGAAGGAGAATAGTAAGAGAGAAATGGAGATGAATCTCTACTGCAAGATAGATATAAAGCTACCAACCTATAGAAAAGAAGTTTTGTGGGGAAATGACCAAATATGGTTTGTTTGGATTGTTAGTTGCATGTCCATTCGTTTTCGTAAGCCAAACGACAGAAAAGAGGTTTTGTGAGAAAATGACCAAATTTCGTTATTTTTGTGCTATTTTTGGTACTCCTTCCCATCCAAAGTTAATTGATTTTTTTGGCTTATATTTAAATTTTTTTTTTAAAAAAAAAATTGACTTTGGAATAAAAAGATAGGGGTATTTGTTGTATTCCTAATGAATAAATTAAGATTAATATAATTAATTTTATTGTTAATTAATATTAAAAGATAAAGTTTTTAATATATTTTGAAAATATTAAAAAAAATCAATCTAAGTGGACCCGAAGGATAATTTGATGCAGCTTTTTAGGTTGTTCTTTTTTTCTTGGCCATTTTCTTAGGTTCACTTATTATTTTGAGCAAATTTCATTAGGCTATGCGCTAGAAACTAATATCATCGCCTGGCCATAAATTATAATAGGCACTTTATAGCCCACAACTAATTCTATTGGCTAGCCACTAAAATTAACAAACCCAACTGACGGTACTTATGGCGGAGCTCACTCATGTCACCATTGAATCCATTGTAAATTGAATGCAAGTACCCCGACTCGTAAAGTAAGTATTCTTGCGTGAATTTTCTAGTCCTTTTGTCCTAAGCCTTTTCCTGATTCTATGGACGATTATATTTATTTTGCCCATCAAGAAGCAAGTTAAAAGCTTGTTTTACAACTCTGATTGGGATACAAATTCTTCCATTCAAAAAGTACTTTATATTTGATTTATTATTGCTTGATCTTGCTGGTTTAGATGATAACGAGGAAGAAGTTGAAAACTATTTATCACATTTGCGAGATCTTGAACATTTTAAAGCGTTGCATTACAGTATTTTTTTTTATTTTGTTTTTTTAAAAGAAAGAGAATTGTAGTGTATTTAACCTATATGTGTCAACTGTCAAGATGATTTAACCTATGGAACGAGTTTTTTGCCGTGGTCATACAAAAAATATATAAAATAAATTATCACTATAAAATTTATAAACTATATAGACCGTCACCATACAAAAAATATACAAATTAGATATCACTATACAAAATATATACAAAAATAGAATGTCATTATACAAAAAATATACAAAATAGACCGTCATTATACAAAATATGTACAAAATAGACTATCACTATATAAAAATATACTAAATAGACCCCCACTATACAATTTATATCCAATTAGCTCTCACTATAAAACATATATACAAAATTGACTGTCGCTATACAAAATAGACTGTCGCTATACAAAATAGACTGTTACTATACAAAAATATATAAAATAAACTGTCACTATGCAAAAAATATACAAAAGTAGTCTATTATTATACAAATAATAATATATACAAAAATAGAATGTCATTATACAAAAAATATACAAAATAGACCGTCATTATACAAAATATGTACAAAATAGACTATCACTATATAAAAATATACTAAATAGACTCCCACTATACAATTTATATCCAATTAGCTCTCACTATAAAACATATATACAAAATAGACTGTCGCTATACAAAATAGACTGTTACTATACAAAAATATATAAAATAAACTGTCACTATGCAAAAAATATACAAAAGTAGTCTATTATTATACAAATAATATACAAAAGTAGACTGCTATTATACAAAAAATAGACATTTTGTATATGACCTGCATTGCATATTTTATTCAATTGTTAGCTAATACTTATCAGATCCATAAGTACATTAAAAAGGGCAAAAAAGACTTGTTCTAACGCGTCAGGTGAGTGTCGAACCTGCAACCTTTAGCTCAGGAAGCAGGCACTCTAACAACTGAGCTACAGGCCCTTATGTTGTCATGCTTATTCTTTCGGCTAGTATATGCAATATGTTTGGGCCGAAAGGCCATTTTTTGTAAGTAAGTAAAACATGAGCTATTAAAATTTTGAGGGGCTATAGAGGGTAGTTTTCTCATATAGATATGTCACCTAATAACAATAAAATTTGGCACATTAACTCCTTGAAAACTTAATGAATATATGTCAGTGACCGAAAAAATATTAAAATATAAAAATAAATAAAAACTTGGCCAAAAAAGATCAAGATTAAAGGTCTATTAAATTATTCAAGTAGAGTCTCAGTCCCTATTATTGAATCGATAGATGTTTGCTACTTTGCCGAAGTGATCCTCGAAAGCAGAATGGTTTTGGCGTTTTTAATTATTGTTAGAATTTTTTTGGTGAATTACTTAATTTTATACATGTCAAGAAAGTGATAATACTTATAAACTTAGATACAAGGATAAAGAAGGTGATTGACTTTTTGTTAATAAAATATATACAGGATACTACACTATGTTGAATTCAAAGAGAAAAACAATAAGAAGGTGATTGGCTTTTTATTAATGGAATATATACAAGATACTATACTATGTTGAATTCAAAGAGAAAAACAATAAGAAGGTGATTGGCTTTTTGTTAATAGAATATATACATGATACTATACTATTTGAATTCAAAGAGAAAACCAATAAAACAGGTGATTGGCTTTTTGTTAATGAAATATATACAGGATACTACACTATGTTAAAAATAAAAAAAGAGAACTAGTGTTGGGTCTCAAATCCAAGTGTTCTAGTGAGGGTTGACATAATGCAACTTGTAAAACCGACGGAGTTGATCAACTTTTTTGCTTTGGGGTACATTAAAATTATTTAAGAGAATCCATTGTATATACAAATATATACACAATTCTTACTTAGGCTAGCTAGTTCTCGTGACCCTCTCATCTCCATGTAGGCCCGCCTCTGTAGTAGAGGTATCAAGATGCTGTCTTGGTCTGTTGTTCAGTGGAATCTCGCAATATTAGATGCAGACCCGCTGAAAAATATTACTCCCTCCGGTCCAAAATAAGTGATGTTTTGGTCTTTTTTTTTGTGGTCCAAAATAAGTGATGTTTTCGGATTTCAAGAATGACTTAATGATGTTTTTCCTATATTGTCCTTGAAGTAAATAGTGTTGGAATATATGTTAGGAGTGTTTATGTGAGATAGTAAGGTTAAAATGGTCAATTCTATTGCTAATTAATGCTAAAAGGTGACTTTCTTAATATGTGTGAAAACATCCAAAACATCACATATTTTGGACCGGAGGGAGTATAAAATTAAAGTATCAAAAAATGCTGTTGAAAAATAATATTAATAATTTAAAATAATACTCCAATAAGCATCTTTGAGTTTCTAACGTATGCATACACTAGCAAGTAATGCCCGTGATGCACGAGCATATGAGGATATTTATTAAGATGATTTGACGATTGTTAGTAAGTGAGATGATACATTCATCTTTATCTAGTGCTCGAGCAACTTTCATTCAATCTAACATTATATTTGCTCGTTTATATTTTCAACCATTAAATCTCATCAAAGAATATGTTCACATGAAGTACACAAATTGGAGTAAGCTCCACATAATATAATGTGATATTCAAAGAACCTATTAGGAAAAATATATTAGTAGTATAGATCAACAATTGTTACAGCACCACTATATTGCTTAGTTGCGGAAAATAAATATACCTCAAAATATATAATAAAGGCCTCCTGAACAACTTGTTCCAAGAGCTCCCTTCGAACCTGGCTTGTAATGTAAGGCACTTAAATTAAGATATCTAATTTGAACAAGATAACCACTTATCTATTGCAGAAAATACTGCATTCATCTTTTATCTCGACCATACTTTGCACAGGAACGACGCAGTTGTATGGGGGCGAATCGGACGTAAGATGAGGCGAGTATGTATATATGTACGGCCGATTCGGGCGCAGTACAGGTCGGGCCCGCCTCCTTACTGGGCCGCTAACATTGGGAGACGTCCTCCCCCATGTCCGCACGGCGAAGAGGATGCGTCCACATCCATAACGGCGTATCGACGAGCCAGTCCAAGTGGACGTCCCCGACTCCCCTTTCCTTGTGTTTTCGCTGTAATAGTAATAGCCTTAGGGCGATGTAATATGCTGGCGAGGGGATCGACCCTCTATATAAAAGAGGGTCCGTCTCATTTGTAACACAAGTATTATTGATCATTAATAATACAACTTTCTCTCTCTCTCTACCACTTTTCTCTCTACTGTTATCACTTTATTGCTTACTTGTTCTTGCACTTGATTAATCTGCATCATCTCTTCATAAGAAAAATATATATACACAAATCCTACGATCGATCTTCAATATATATTACTATTAATTTCGATTTATCCTTTATTTATTCATTGATTGTCCCTAACCCATAAAGCAACCTATAGCCTTTTTGGGTCAAACAATTTGGTGCCGTCTGTGGGGATTTCGAGAATCAAACTCGTAGTATACATTCGCAAGATCCGATCATCGGAAAAAGTCTGGAAATGGCCGAAAATAACACTCGATCCAAGGCTGTGGCAGAAGTTACCACAAACCTCCTGAGTTCCATGAACGAGGCCGGTGGTAGCGCAGCCATCAACGCTACCCCTGGTGCCGCGCCTCAAGCAGGGGACTCCCCTCCCCCCTTTGGGAATCTTACTACCCCGCAAGAAAGGGACACCTCTACTTCAAAAGAAGCAACCCCAGCAGTCAAGAGGCTACTGGAGGAATGGTTGACCAGCACCTTGAGCAGCCTAGTGGAAAAGCCACCACGAGGCTGCGAGAATGCAGCACCAGCAACAAGCAACACCACCGCGATAGATGAATAGGAAGGAACATGAACCAACGGCCATCTCGTTGAGACACAAACACACGATGACACATTAGCCTCCATCCCGAGAAAAATGGAGGAAATGGAAAGCGAAAATCAGGCCCTCCACGACCAGATGAAGGATCACCAAGATAGGGTCGATAACATCCCTGGGGCACCTAAGCTACTACCCAAACGGGATGTAGGAAGGTTTGTGGAACAACCCTACTCCGAGGAAGCAACACCCTACACCATTCCAAAGACCTTCAAGATGCCCCCCTTACCTGAAGGTGTACGACAGAACCACCGATTCCGAGGATCACCTCATCCACTACGTTACCGCAGTAAAAGGTAATGACTTGTCTAAAGAATAGGTACCATCAGTGCTGCTGAAAAAGTTTGGCGAAATGCCTGACCGGGCGAGCATTGACCTGGTACTCCCAACCACCTGCCAAGCAATCTCAACCTTCGAGGAAATGGCGGACAAGTTTATCACAGCACATGCCGGTGCTAAGAAAGCGGAAGCAAGGGTGAACGGCATCTTCGCCGTCAGACAAACCGCAGGCGAGGTTCTCAGGGACTTTCTCGCCAGGTTCAACAAGGTAAGAATGAGCCTGCCGAATATATCAGAAGGAATGGCGGTAGCGGCCTTCCAGAACGGACTTAGCAGGGACGGCTCCAGAGCTACCAAAAAACTACTAAGACGGCTTATGAAGTACCCTCCCATGACCTGGGACGGGATCCATAACACCTACTGCACCGAGGTGCGGGCAGATAAGGAAGATCTCAATGGACCAACCCGATGGCTAGCGGCCGTGCATCCGGATACAAGAAGAGATCGGTGGCACGAGGGGCGCCGGGAACTTCCCCCTCTTCCCAGCAAGGAGAGACACCAACCCTATACAAGGTCGTCACTTCCGCCCCCTCGCCATACAGACGCCATGCAACACCACCTCGCCCACTCAAAAAAGAACGAGGTACGCCCCCTTTACTTTCTTCACATAACTTCTATGTTTCCCCTTTAGAAGTAGTGTACGCACTGGAAAAGCTTGGCACCAAGGTGCAGTAGCCCCAAAAGATGAAATCGGACCTGTCCACAAGAAAGTCAAATGTCATGTGTGAGTTCCACTAGGAACGAGGGCACCGGACCGAAGACTACATTGGCCTGCGGCAAGAAGTCGTCAGAATGCTCAACCAAGGTTACCTAAAGGAGCTGCTCAGTGACAAAGGGAAAGACAATTTTGCACGCGGACGGGAGCACTCCCGGGGACCTCCAAAGCCGTCCTCTCCGACACGTACAGTAAACATGATCGTCAGAGAAGGGGATGACATCACCATTAACCACGTCAAATTTGCCAGCACACACCGATTGAAGAGGACCATCTCCCACGAACGGTATGATGACCTCGAAGGGAGTATCACCTTCGATAAGTGTGATGCCGACGGTTTGTGTTTCCCTCATTATGATGCTTTAGTTATTACTCTACGTATCATTGATACTGATGTCAGGAGAGTCATGATAGATGACGGAAGTGGCGCCAGCATCATTCATCCGAAAGTCCTCTCACAGATAGGACTCGAGGATAGGATAACCCCCCCTCCCCCCCGTGCATAACTCTAACTGGTTTTAACAATGCAGTAGAGCGCACATCAGGAGAAGTGACCCTGCCCGTCCTCGCGGGAGGCGTCACCCTGGAAACTACCTTCCATGTGATGAACCAAGAGACAACCTACAACGTCATGATCGGGCGCCCATGGATACACGCCATGCGAGCGGTTTCCTCGAGCCTATACCAAGGGATCAAATTCCCTACCCATGGGGAATATTCAGCATTAAAGGGGAGCCGCGCACAACCTAGGAATGTTATAAAATAACTCAAGACTACGCCCTCACTAGGCAATTGAACGGGGCGAGCACGGAAGCATAGCAATTAGCCATGTTGAGGACCCAAGCGGACCCGACGGCCTACGCTATAAGAGACCCAGACATCGTAGAAGCCTGTAAAGCTATGATTGAGGATCTCGACCCGGTTCAACTAGATCGGGATGACCCCGAGAAGAAGGCCTACATCGGTCATGGACTTGTCAATCTAGGTAAGTACCATGAATTCTTAACTAAACATGCAGACACGTTTGTTTTTTCCCATGCAGACATGCCAGGGATCTCGCCAGATATCGCCACCCACCTGCTCAACATGGATCCATTACATTCGCCGGTAAAACAAGTCAAGATAAAGTTTAATGTCGTTATTAATGAGGCGATCCGAGAAGAGGTAGACAAGTTGCTAGCCAACGGCTCCGTCAGGGAGTCAAAATACCTGCAATGCATCGCTAACGTGGTAATGGTAAAAAAGAAGAGCAGGAAGTGGAGGATATCCGTGGATTTCACCAACCTGAACAAGGCCTGCCCGAAGGACTCCTTCCCCATGCCTCACATCGACCAACTAATCGACGCCACCGCCGGACATGAGCTATTAAGTTTCTTGGATGCCTATTCCGGCTATAACCAAATCCTAATGGCCGAGGAAGATCAGGAGAAAACCACCTTCATCACCCACCAAGGCACCTACTGCTACAGAGTGATGCCCTTCGGATTAAAGAATGCGGGGGCTACTTACCTAAGGCTGGTAACTAAGATCTTCAAGGAGAAAACGGTAAAACTATAGATGTTTACATTGATGACATGTTAGTAAAACTGGCGAGGAAGGACGATCATATCAATCACTTGCGAGAAGCCTTCGAGATATTAAACAACTATGGAATGAAGGTGAACCCCAAAAAATGTGCCTTTGGCGTGGCATCCGGGAAATTCCTTGGTTTCCTCGTATCACAAAGAGGGATCGAAGTCAACCCCGACCAGATTAAGGCGATGGCCTCGATACCCGAGGCACTCAACAACAAGAAACAGGTTCATAAGTTGATAGGCCGAATAGCCGCCCTCTCTCGCTTCATCTCCCGATCGTCGGACAGATGTCACAAATTCTTCAATGGTCTGAGAAAAGACAACGGGTTCCACTGGAATGACGAATGCGTCAAAGCCCTCCAAGAGTTGAAAGCATATTTGACGTCCCCACCATTGTTGGCAAAAGCAACACTAGGTGAACCCCTACTGACATATCTGGCCGTCTCAAAAGTCGCGGTCAACGAAGTGCTCGTCCGCGAAGAAAAAGGTACACAATCACCTATCTATTACATTAGTAAAAATCTAGTGGACGCCGAGACTCGGTAAACACACCTCATTTAATTGGCGTTGGCATTGGTCACGGCTTCCCGAAAGCTGAGACCCTATTTCCAATGCCATCCCATCCTAGTAGTGACCACCTTCCCTCTGAGAAGCATCCTACACAAGCCCGAACTGTCGGGTCGTCTCGCCAGATGGGCCATAGAGCTCAGCGAGCACGATATCACCTATATCCCCAGAACCGCCATCAAATCACAAGTCCTCATCGACTTCGTAGCCGATTTCAGTGCCAAAATCTCGCCTGAGGCAGAGAAGGAGGCCATGCAAACGACTCCTAACATCGAACCCTCGATACTCCACACCGATGAGGCCGCGAATGCTTCTGGATCGGGATTGGGACTCGTTCTCGAAGTCCCTACAGGCGAAGTTATTCGCCAGTCCATACGATGCCCCCTGATGACTAACAACGAGGCAGAGTACGAATCTATTATTGCAGGTTTAAAACTAGCAGCCAGGTACGAGGCCTGCCGACTGATCCTGCATTGCGACTCGCAGCTTGTGGTAAATCAAGCCACCGGGACTTATCAGATCAAGGAGTAGAGGTTGAAAAAATATCGAGTCGAGATATGTAAGCTGATGGCCCAATTCGACGAGTGTCGCTTTGAACAAGTTCGTAGGGTACACAACGCTGAAGCAGATGGGTTGGCTAAATTGGCCGCAGCAGCCACCAACCTATACAAGGAGAGAATCGTCACCCTCTTGCACTCTGCCATCGACCACAGCGAGGTATTCTCCCTGCACCTAACTTGGGACTGGCACAACCAATTTGTGTCATATTTGCAGTATGGGAACCTACCACACGACAAAAAAGAAGCAAGAAAGCTTCGCACACAAGTCGCAAGATACTGCCTGGTGAATAATGATCTCTACAAAAGAACCTTTGGAGAACCCCTGGCTAAGTGCCTAGGTCCTAACCATACGACGCCGGTGCTAGAAGAGGTCTACGAGGGCCATTGCGGCACCCATATGGGAAATCGAGCAGTCGTACGGTGTCTAGTACGGGCCGAATACTACTGCCTACCATGAAAAAGGATGCGACAGAATACGTCCGACAATGCAAAAAATGCCAAAAGTTCGCCACCATGATACATCAGCCAGGAGAGCCCCTCCACTCGGTCACATCCCCATGGCCCTTCATCAAATGGGGAATGGACATAGTCGGGTCACTACCTATCGGACGAGGAAAGGTATGCTTATTATTAGTTTTAACTGACTTTTTTTCTAACTGGGTAGAAGCAGGTGCCTACACCCAGATCCGCGAGCAAGAAGTCATAGCCTTCGTCTGGAAAAACATCATATGTTGCTTCGGCATTCCCAAGGAGATAACGTGTGACAACGGAAGACAGTTCATAGGACAGAAGACAACCGACTTCTTCGATAAATGGTACATCAAAAGAATATTCTCAACGCCATATCATCTAGCCACTAACGGTCAAGCAGAATCGTCCAACAAAACCATACTAAACATCCTGAAGAAAAAACTCAAGGACGCCAAGGGACTGTGGCCCGAATTGCTACCAGAAGTACTGTAGGCACATAGAACCATCCCCAAATCCTCCATAGGAGAGACTCCCTATTCATTAGTCTACGGGACTGACGCCATCATACCAGTCGAAGTCGGCGAACCAAGCCTCAGATACTCGCACACAAGCGGAGAGGAGAATGACGCGAGCCGACTACAAGACTTGGACGAAGCCGAAGAAAGAAGAGAAATGGCCCACATCAGGCTAGTGGCCCAAAAACAGCGGATCGAGAGATACTACAACAAAAGGACGAAAATCCGTCCACTCAAGACATGCGACTATGTGCTAAAAGACAAAACACTGGCATTCAAAGACCCTAATGAAGGGAAGTTGGGCACCAATTGGGACGGGCCCTACAAAATCATCACAACAACAGACAAAGGCTCCTTCAAGTTAGAAACCATGGACGGAAAAATACTCCAACACAACTAGAACATCTCACACATCAAACGTTTCCACTTCTGAAAGGCATCCCCCAAGCCGTACTCTTTTTCCCTCATCCGAGTTTTGTCCCAGTTGGGTTTTCTCAGAGAGTTTTTCAATAAGGCGACGAAGGAGATGCCCAGAATCATTTACAAGGTCATTCTGATACACCAAGCGTACCACCAACCAGCACGAATGGTGCATCACAGGGACTAGGGCTACGACCATAATGTATGAAAGGCTACGGCCATCTCCAATGTATGAAAGGCTACGACCATTTCCAATGTATGAAAGGCTACGGCCCTCTCCAATGTATGAAAGACTACGTCCATCTCCAATGTATGAAAGGCTACGGTTATCTCCAATGTATGAAAGGCTACGGCCATCTCCAATGTATGAAAGGCTACGACCATCTCCAATGTACAAAAGGCTATGACCATCTCCAATGTATGAAAGACTATGGCCTCCTTTAGTTAAAATAAAAGGCTAAGGCCGTAACCACAAAAGGAGAGGCTACGACCTTCTCCGGCTAAAATAAAAGGCTAAGGCCTTAGCCACGAAAGGAGAGGCTATGGCCTCCTCCGGTTAAAATAAAAGGCCAAGGCCTTAACGACGAAAGGAGAGGCTACGGCCTCCTCCAGTTAAAACAAAAGGCTAAGGCCTTAACGACGAAAGGAGAGGTTATGGCCTCATCCAGTTAAAATAAAAGGCTAAGGCCTCAACGACGAAAGGAGAGGTTACGGCCTCCTCCAGTTAAAATAAAAGGCTAAGGCCTTAACCACGAAAGGAGAGGCTACGGCCTCCTCCAGTTAAAATAAAAGGCTAAGGCCTTAACCACGAAAGGAGAGGCTACAGCTTCCTCCGGTTAAAATAAAAGGCTAAGGACTTAAGGACGAAAGGAGAGGCTACAGCTTCCCCCATCTGAAATAAAAGGCTAAGGCCTTAACGACGAAAAGAGAGGCTATGACCTCTTCCAGTTAAAATAAAAGACTAAGGCCTTAACGACGAAAAGAGAGGCTACGGCCTCCTCCAGTTAAAATAAAAGGCTAAGGCCTTAACGGTGAAAGGAGAGGTTACGACCTCCACCAGTGAAAACAAAAGCTAAGGCCTTAACGACGAAAGAAGAGGCTACGACCTCCGATATATATAAAAGTGTGCGCGCGCGCGCGCGCGTATGTGTCTGTTTTTGTGTGTGTTTAAGTAATATATAAATTATAAATTTTACTAAAAAAAGATAAAAAATTAAATATTGGCAGCTATTTGTATAAAAATTCCTTTATATATACTATATAAGTAGTTGCATAATTTGCGGATTGTATGCCGCACGTAAAGACGTAACATCACTTCCCCTTACCAATAGCCTCCTAATGGAATGCTAGTCGCACCAGACTTACGTAATTCGATTTATATATCCTATATGGTTGGCGAACTATTGCATAATGAGCAACTTATCAAGTACGCATATGAAAAATAGTTGTTGAGGATTTTCTGGCTATTGAGAAAAAAAATCAAAATGTGTTAAATGGTTACTACTATAACAACTTAAAGGCCAAGTCCCCTATTTGTAAAAGATTATTCCAACTTTTGTTTTATTCTAGTGTATGGTTTCTTCATAATGAAGAATATCTTTTTCCCCAATATATTTATAAATTTTAATCTCTGAAATTGGAATAAGATTATTTCATCATCCTGTTTTATGCTCGTTAATAATGTTGAACAAAGAAGATTATAATACATTTAATGATATTTTGTGGATGAATAATGTAAAAAGCATTTAAGTTTACTTAAAGGTTGAAAAAATATGGCGCATAGCAACTTCAATCATATAAGAATAAGTTAGTGTTATTCCATTATGTTATTGATTTAATGTAATATTATTATGAATAAATTATAGTAAAATGAAACTTACCCGTGTAAATAAATAACCAACTTTGTTTAAGTAATAAAATTATAAATAGTTGTACAGACGGATTTCCCACTTAGCTTCAAATATATAAACATAAACGCAAAAAGGTTTACTTGGCCAAACCTCATGAAAAATTTAAGTTAAAATACTACCTAAAGGTTATCCAATTGAATCTATTAATATTGCTAATGCATGCCAATCTGATACTTTCATCTGGTTAATAACATCAAATAGCGCATCTCTAGTAACATGATAATTAACAATGTCTTCATTTAGCGAAGCCCTAAGCTCTCTAAATTTCTTTTGTCTTTCCCTTCTTGCTACCCTTTAATCCCTTAACATATTTTATATTGAAATTGAAAAATTTCTGATGACTTCAGTCTTTGAGTCTGTGTGATTAAAGGAATAACAGCTACGACTGCGTACCCTTATACGATGTCCCCTTCTATGAATTTGAGAACTCGCATTTAAAATAATTTGAATGTCTCCTTTTTTAGCCATATCTGAAATATGACGTATGAAACAGAAAGAAATGCTCCAACATTTTTATGTAATAACATAACGCATTATAATTATTTAAATATAATGATGGATTTAAGCAATATTTTGCGAACATATAATATAGTTAAATTAATTAGAAACTTCAGTATTGGATATGAAGATTCATTATTTGAGCATTAACAGTTAATAACTTAAACAAATTGTCGCTAAATCTATTTTGAATGTCAGAGGACATCATAACACATTGTAAAACAAAATGAGCAATTCTGAAACTTAAAGGCAAAAATAGGAACTTCATAAGATTTGGCAAATAAAGATATGTGATGACTCTGTTCAAAAAAGAAACGTCTGTATTTTAAATAAAAGTTCATATGTTAATTGATAAGAATGACGTTTGTTAGTTACACACACAAAAAAAAACAGAAATAAAAAAAGATTAAGTAGGAAGTATGGATCATTTATAAACAGTGAACAAAAATATCATCTGTAAGTAACAATTATGTAAATATCAATTATGGAAAAACTGATATAAATATCATACTGTTCTTATCAAGTGAAATTATTGAGATGACACTGCGGAGAATTGTAAGAAATAAAAGAATAGTAATATGTTTTTAGTTATTTCAGTTTACGTTTTCTGTAAATTGTTTTTCTTTATCTTCTACCTTTTAATGTGATTTTATAATATCATGGGGTGAAAATATTGTGAAAATGGGTATAGTGTATAAGTGGGGTTAATATGTGGATGGAGAAGTTAATGAAATGGTTGGAAGGTGAGGAGGGTTGTGTGGAAGTGATAGATCATGGGTTCTGTAATGCTAAAATTTCTGTAAATAACACATATATTGTACACAGAAATGCAAAGCTCTAACAAAAAAGTAAGTAACTAACAACAACAACAGCTTAGGTGCGTCCAGGTAGTTGATAATTTACCTCCACACTGTAATATTTTAACCTAAGTGGAACACTGATTGCTAAACATTTCAGGTATTTAGAAGCTTAGATAGTAAATAACGAAATTCCAAACGATTAGGCACTACAAATCTAATTAGCTGTGTGTGGTTAATGTTTTGGACTTAAAAAAGAAAGTTGAAACGCATAGTTTAATAAAGAAGATTATATAAAAAACGAAAGAGCTAAGGTATCTATGACTTTATAAGAGTGTGATATATTGTTAAGATGCGATCGTAATTCATTACGTTTTCTTGGACAATTATAGAATTGGATACATCTGATAAGGATTTTGTTAACTTTTTATTGCGCCTTATATATTCTTTGCTTGCGTTGGGCCTAATTTGAATATACAGTTTGTACGCAATTATCAGAAAGACTTAAACTTAGCATATGACTTAAAATGTCATATACGTAGAATGGGACCTTTTCTACATTTATATTGCCCCATTCTACTGCACACTTGACGGAGTTACATTCGTCATTCTCCATTATCGGGCAGTAATGTATTGTTGGCAGCAAAGTTTTTGGAATAAATTATGGTAGTGTGGATATATGAGAACAGATACAGAATCACAGGCTACAATACAGTTTTTACTAACTTAACATTGAAGGCCTTCCACAAAAATCTTTTATCTGTTTCATTTCAATGCCAAGAAAAAATTAGTGTAATAGAAATGATTAAATAACATTAGTTAGGTTAAAATCTAAGTAGAAATATGCATTTTGGTTACTGAACCAAGTCACAATCCCATAGATTAATTCATGGTTATATTTCACTTAGCGTTTTTAAAATACTATACTTCACAAAGGATTGTTTAAACATGTATGTAGATGATCAAGACTTCGTTAATGATCGGCAAAAATTGCTAGTGCATCCGGTATACGAGATCAAAGGAATTCATGATTTTGGCTATAAGATCAAGAATAAATCAATCATCTTAAAAATTAGTCTCAGTACTTAATGACTATCAACGGGAAATAATCTACCCTTCTACACTTTTCAACTTTAGAATAGAAACGTAATGCTTAGAACTCGATTACTGTTGAGCTTCTCCCAGCAACTTCATTTGATCAAGTCATTTTAGAAGCTAAATTTATACGACATTTTTTTTATTCTTTTACAGTAGATGTTTCACTATAAAGACTTCATAATATATATTTGAATTTTATATACCCTCATTATCATTAAAATTATCTTTTTACCTATTTATATACAAAGTAGATCAACGATTATTAAAAATTTTACTCTAATGGTCTTATTACTTATAGCTTGCAACTAAAAAAAAAATATAAAAGATATTTCAGAGATGCTATGAAATCAAAGAATATACCTTTGGTAACAAAGTTGTTTTGCATTGTTTCTGATTCTGTTTGTGATATCCGCTTGATGTGGAAAGTGACTTTTTTTTTTTTAATTTTCCACGGAAAAGGTTTCAAAAAGCTGGATTTAATATGGTCTTTGAGAGACTTTGGAAGAAATATGAAGTGTGTTGATGGTGGTTATTGTCAGATAAGAAGTGAGATTGTGGGAGTTCCAAACAAGATGACTTATTTGAGAATTGGAAACGGTTTCCCAAGTAGCCTCTATCGAGATATGAATAAAGCAATTTTAGTTTGCACAGTTTGTATATTTAGGTTAAGTTGAACGGTTTGGAGTCCATGAGTGGTTTGAATTTTACTACCTAAAAAATAGGAGATTATTGAAGAGCAGTGTAAACGGTTGAGAACTGAAATTTTTTTTTGTTTAATACTATAATTTTGAGTTAGGCGGCGGTTTCTTTGAAACTGCAATGCTTTTTCCAAAAAACATGTATTTAACAATTGAAACAAAATTGAATTTTTTTAGAAAATACACATAAGGTGGACGGGTTTACATTGGTATGTGTATTTAGTTTTAGTTGCTAAAAATTAGGAACTATATCTTAACATTACATGTGTCAATAGTGTATTATGCCATTTGGTTTCATGACAGCCTTTTTCTTTGGCTTTTAATTATAGATAGATATTCATTACGGGCCTTTAACCTATTAGGCCACCTATATACGTAGGAAAATCTTACATTCTCCTACTTGACCCAATATAATCTCTTCAATAATGTACATCATAAATACTATAGTACGTAAACTAATATATGTGAGTTATGGCGCTTATATACAATTAGTTTACATACTCCCTTTCATATACTGCAACATTAGCAACTCATCATACCAAGTCCATAAGCTATAAAATATTATGATCTACAATAACGTTTCATTGAGACTTATCCTGTAATGTCTCAAAATAATAAAGTGTACACCATTATGAGAAACATGAAATCATTAATGCATATCAGAAACACAAAAATGAGCTCAGACTGTCAAAATATCATAAATACAACTGAGACCCATTTTATGTACATGTTCTTTAAATATCTTTGGTTGTAAAACTTTTGTTGACAGATCAGCAACCATAAAATCAGTTCAAAATTGTTTCTGAACTTTCTCTTTGACGGTAAAGTACTTTAATTCCATATGCTTGACACCTTTGGATTCTTATCGTTCTTGGAGAAGAATATTGCTGTAAAATTATTACAGTAAATTTTCAATGGCTTATTGTTCTTGGCTTAAAAGTTAAGAATGTACTTTATAAGCTAGAAAACAATCAAAAATATGAAAGGGTAAATCGTAATAAAATTTAATAGACCTAGAGATGTAAGAATGATGTTATGGTTGTAGATCTAATATTGCAAGACGATATTATGAACTCAAGAGAAGTTGTTCGTTAGAGATAGATATAGAGAGAGAATAGGAGAAAATGAGAGAGTTGTACTATTCAATAATAACACTAATGCCTTTTACATTGGGAAGGTCCTCTTAAAATAATAATAAAAATATAAGAAGTGATTGACGTCCTCCTAGCGAGGACACTTGGTTTTAATCGGCATCGCGTTCCCCTTTACGTCTGAACCGTGCCTTTACTATAGTAGGTATAAGCTTACTGGGTGTACCCTTCAGCGTAGAGGCGTATAGGGCCAAATTTGACTCCATCAGTTAGTTCCTCCGCTCGTTGGAGGCATATCCAGTAGACATTTTCAATGGGCGGAAATGCAGACCTCGTCTTTAGAAAATTTGACCTTATTATGGGGGCGATGACGTGAATGAGGGGAAATATATGGCATCGTCGATCCGTTAATACGTGGCCTCCTTTTCAAAATGATGTCATCGCCCGCATGTGTCATAATTATACTTTCTCCCGAGGTGGTTCAGGAGATGATGTGACGTTTTAGTTTTCTGCACCCGTTTTGAATCATGCCTCTTCGATTTCCGTACATCTTAGCCCTAGAAATAGGAGGAATGTTCAATCTTTTTTATCTTTTGAACCTTTAAACTCTTTCTACTTCCCTTTTCACCTTTCCTCCCGGTAACTGCTACTTCGTGCTAAAATCTTCCATTTCTTTTGAAACCACACTTCTTATTATTAGAGCTTTGTTTCTCATAGAAATTACCATGGCAAAATGCAGATAAAGTAGTAAAAAGGCCAAGGGTGATTACCCATCTAGGGTTTCACCATTTTTCTGTGGTGATGGGGGAGAGGCAGAGAAAACCCTTGTCCCTTTTAGTGTAGATAACGGCCTCCTGAAAGAGATACATGATCGGAGAGATTTCCCAACTAAGAGCCTGACCCCTCATTGGGATCACAGCGAGTTAGTACAATCCAACTTGGATGATCTTCGAGATACGTACCAGATTCCGGACCATGTAGAGATGGTGCTAGTCGGGACAGACTATGCCAACATGCACCAGCCGGGGTACTGCACATTCTATGAATACCGGTTCTTGATTGGTTATATCCTCCCAATTTACCCCCTAATAGAGGAGCTTTGCCATTTTTACAATGTGTGCCCGGCTCAGCTCACCCCATATACTTTGAAAGTGTGCCGTATTATGACCACATATGCGGCCAGGGTCGAGTGCAGCGTCTCGATCCACCACATCTTACAGTTATTCAGCCCTGGTTACATAAAGGGTACCATGTTGTAGCTGAAAAGTTGTGGCACAAGGGGCTTGGTCGTTAAAGCTAATGACAAGACCAACCACCGCTTCTGGCATAAATTCTTCTACATCAGGACGGAGCATCTGGTGTTGAATCCCAAAGGGTTCCTGGAAAGTGGAATCCAATACTGTTTGCGCTTTTGCCCGTACGACCATCGTGAATTCTTTTGCTCCCCCCCCCCCTTTTTGTAGTAAGGGCTTCTCAACCTTAGTTCATTGAAAATATTAGGTCGTGGGTGGAGAGGGTGATTCTATTTGCAAACGAATGCCGCACCTGGTTTGCATTTCATGAGCGATACGACCCACCAGGTAACTCTTTGACTATGGTTTAGAGGTTTCCTTAGGTTTCATTACCTGACTTATTTATGTGTGCAGGTCGGGATGCCCCTAAGAAGAAGAAAAAGAATTTCGCTGAACATCTGGGACGGGGACTGATTCTGGAGACGAGTACATACCCTGGGCTCGCCTAGTGATGGCATTCTGGAGGTTCCTCAACCAGAGGTTGCGCCTGCGGTAGCGTCCACAAGTGAAACAACTCCTTCACCGCCATCCTCATGGACCCTGGAGGAGACATTCAAAGGCGAGGAGCCGCTGGAAAGGAAAAGACGTCATTTAATGACTGGCAAGGGGATAGCCACTGAGGATAAGGGGGAGAGCGAGCCCTATTGGGAGTCAAGGCTAGTTTTATGGCCGATGCCATCCGTTCAGGGAGGTCGGCTACCTAAGGGAGGGCAGTTCTTGACGCCACCCCAGCACGTATTTAAGAGGGTGGAGCTGCTACTGAGAAAGTAGGTGATGGAGAGAGGTAGAACCTGAGGCCGCCCCTATGGATACAAATGCGTTGAGGAGAGATCGAGCCTGTGTGGGGATGACGGCGGGTGTATCTAACCGCCAAATTCTTATCTCATACGGGTACACCTTGTTGTAACACTGTAAGTAGGCCATAACGGATATGACCCTACTGTGTGCGGCCGTTGAGCGCAAAATATTAAAAATGTTAGCGACGGGGATTTATCTCGGAGGGTTGTTGGCGTAGCCTTGAAGGTATAATTTAATTTTGTTCATGTATCGTAAAGTAAACTTTGGTGCATATTGATTGGCCTTATTTCTTTTTCCTCTTCTTCAGACTCTCATTTTGGAGATAGAGAGGGGTCAGCGAGCGCAAAGGAAGGACGCCACCTTTAACAAGCTGGTAAAGAAGTATCAGGAATGCCGTACCAACTATCAAGCACTAGAGGACCTACTCAAATAGGATCCGTGATTTCGGGTCATTCGTGAAGGCTTGGAGCAGTCGAAGGCCGAGCTGAAGCGAAGGGTAGTTGTGCTGGAGCAAGTAGATGACTAGTTGATGGCCGCTTTGGCTCAGAATATTGAATTGGAGACTCTTATCTAGTCAAAAGAAGATGAACTGGAGGTTTTTTTGGGGTAGCAGCGGAAGCTGCCGATTTTCAAGTCAAAGTCGCTACCTTGACCGCCGAGCTCGATGCCAAGGCGACTAAAGTTGAGGCCCTTAAGCAGGCTGCTGCGTCCAGGCCCGATGATGGTGTGCATGGTGAGGCGTGGGAGATGTGGGTGTATGCCGAAGCTAAGCTGGTCGTGTTTCAGGAATTCCTTGCTGCAGGCCGATCCACTAAGGCGGAGGTGGAGGATCAGTGGCATATAGATTGGGTTGCCTGTGGAGCCTTCAAATATAGTTTTGATTCCGCAGATCGGGCGGGCTATAATTCCGAAGATGTTAACCATCTGGCTTTATGGTCCTGGATCTCTGTAGCTTATCAGCTGAGGGCGGCAGTGTGAGAGATGACGGACCGGCAGGGGAGGGCGAACGGAGCGACAGACCGGCAAGGGGTGGCGAATAGGATGGCGGAGCATGTTAGGATTTGTGCTTATCTTGTTTTGCTGTTTTTGGAGATGTAAATAGATCCTGTTGTACATGTATTTTGACGATAATAGAAGTTATTCTTTTGCTGTTACTTTCTTCTTTTTGTACCTTTTATTTTTGGTATATCGTCTCTATAGAGTGGATGCTTGCTTGTTTGTAGGGTTCTTTAGTGTGCTTATTGAACGTTGCTGGTATTATCTGCTGATAGGAAGAGATTTTAGTCAATAGTAGCATTGCTTCATATTTCACTTACGTTCTTTGCACCGTAATCGAATAGGGTTGGCGATATTGGTGACGACGGCCTTAGCCGTAATATTGTCGATGGTCTTAGCCATATATGTGACTTTGACTGTCATCGAGTTGCTCGTTTGTCGTAGTCTAACTGGGTTGACTTACTGATGATGATGGCTTAGCCTTTTGTATGTTTGGGAGAAGCCTTGGCCATATACATAACCTCGACTGTCGTCGAGTTACATTGTTTGTCGTAGTCGAGCTGGGTCGACTTGTCGACGATGGTGGCCTCAGCCATTTACACGTTGGATATGGCCTTGGCCATATATGTGACCTCGACAGTCATCGAGTTATTTCATTTGTCATAGTCAAGCTGGGTCGACTTATTGAAGATGGTAGCCTTTTCCATTTGCACGTTGGAGATGGTGTTGGCCATATACGTGACCTCGATTATCGTCGAGTTATTTTGTTTGTCGTAGTTGAGATGAGTCAACTTATTGATGATGATGGCCTTAGCCATTTACACATTGGAGAAGGCCTTGTCCATATACGTGACTTCGACTGTCGTCGAGTTATTTTGTTTGTTGTAGTTGAGCTAGGTCGACTTATTGATGATGGTGGCTTTAGCCATTTACACGTTGGAGATAGTCGTAGCCTTTCATACATTGAAAATGGTCGTAGCCTTTCATACATTGGAGATGGCGGTATACTTTCATACATTGGGGTGGCCGTAGCCTTTCATACATTGGAGATGGCCGTAGTCTTTTATACATTGGAGATAGACGTAGCCTTTCATACATTGGAGATTGTCGTAGCCTTTCACACATTGCAGATGGTCGTAGCCTTTCATACATTGGATATAGACGTAGCATTTCATACATTGGAGATTGTCGTAGCCTTTCACACATTAGAGATGGCCGTAGACTTTCATACATTGGAGATCATGCAAGTCCAATCCATTTGTCATACCAGTCATGAGGACGTATAGGGTGGCTGGTGTGATAAACGTGTTTCGCAAGTATCTCCAGGTGTCCCCTCTGCGGCCTCGTTAAAAACCTCCCCGAGAAAACCCAATTGCGACAAAACTTGGGTAAGGGAAAAAAAGTGTGACTCGGGGGAAGCCTTTTAGAAATGGAAATACTTGAGGTGGGCGACGTTCCAATTATTTTAGAGCATTTTTACTTCCATTGTCTCTAACTGAAATGCCCCTTTATTTGCTGCTACTGTGATTTTGTGTGGTCCGTCCCAGTTGGTGCCCAACTTTCCTTCGCTTGGGTCTTTTGACACCAATGTTTGGCTTTGAGGACGTAGTCACCCACTTTGAGTGGCTGTATTTTGGCCCTTTTATTGTAGTATCTTTCGACTTGTTATTTCTGTGCCACCAATCTTATGTGGGCCATTTCTCTTCTTTCCTTGGCCTCATCGAGGTCCAAAAGTCTGATCATGTCGTTCTTTATTCTGCTTGTATACGAGTACCTCAAGCTTGGTTTGTCGACTTCGGCCAGTATGACCGTGTCAGTTTTGTAGACTAGTGAGTATGGTATTTCGCTTGTGGAGGATTTGGGAGTGGTCTGGTATGCCCATAGCACTTTTGGTAGTAGCTCAGGCCATAGTCCTTTGGCGTCCTCGATCTTCTTCTTCAGCATGTTTAGTATCATTTTGTTGGACGACTCTGCTTGGCTGTTGGTGGAGGGGTGGTATAGCATGGAGAGTATTCGCTTAATATGCCATTTGTCGAAGAACTCTGTTGTCTTCTGGCCGATGAACTGTCGTCCGTTGTCGCAGATGATTTTTTTAGGGATGCCGAAGCGACAGATGATGTTCTTCCATATAAACGCGATGACTTCTTGTTCACGTATTTGGGCGTACACACTTGCCTCCACCCACATGGAAAATAGTTAGTTAAAACTAATAGAAATCATACCTTTCCTCGTCCTTCTGGTAGGGGACCGACTATGTCTATTCCCTATTTGATGAAAGGCCATGGGGAAGTGACTGAGTGGAGAGGCTCTCCTGGTTAGTGTATCATGGGGGCGTATTTTTTGCATTGCTCGCATCGGAAGACATATCATGATGTGTCTTTTTTCATAGTTAGCCAATAGTAGCTAGCCCGTATTAAGAAGCGCATGAGGGCACAGTGCGCACGAGGGTGCGGTTACCTGTGTGGGTGCCGCAATGGACTTTGTGTACTTCTTCGAGTATTGGTGTCATTTGGTACGGCCCTAGGAACTTGGCCAGGGGTCCGCCAAAAGTCCTTTTGTAGAGTTCGCAATTTATCAGGCAATATCGGGCGGCCTGTACGCGAAGCTTCTTGGCTTCTTTTTTTTAGGTGAAAGTCTTCCATCGTGCAAATAAGCCACAAAATGGTTGTGCCAGTCCCAAGTCAAAATTAAGGAGAGTACCTCAGTATGATCAATGGTTGAAAGAAAGAGGGTGACCATGCTTTCTTTGTCGAAGTTATTAGTGGTTGCGGCCAGTTTTGCTAGGCCGTCTGCCTCAGTGTTCTGCACCCTCGGAACCTGCTCAAAGCGGCACTCGTCGAGCTCGATCATTAACCTGTGGATTTCTGACTGGTACTTTTGCAATCTCTGCTCCTTAATTTGGTAAGTCCGAGTGACCTCGTTTACCATGAACTGTGAGTCGCAATGGAGAATGAGTCCTCGAGCTCCATACCTGATGGCTTGTTTTATACCTGCAATAACAGCCTCGTACTCGGCCTCGTTGTTAGTCATCTCGAGGCATCGTATGGACTACCAAATTATTTTGCTTTTGGGGACCTCGAGAATGAGTCCCAGTTCCGATCCTGAGGCATTAGCGGTGCCGTCAGTGTAAAGAGCCTATATGTCGGTGTTTGAGGGGGCACGGTGTGCCTCTTGTTCTGCCTCTGACAGCATCTCTGCGCTAAAGTCGGATACAAAATTGGTGAGTACTTGAGACTTGATGTCAGTTCTCAGATGATATGAGATATCGTGCTCGCTGAGCTCCATGGCCCATCTGATGAGCCTGCCTGATAACTCAGGCTTATGTAGGATGCTTCTCAAGGGGAAGTTTGTCACCACTTTTATGGGATGGCATTGAAAATAGGGTCTGATCTTCCGTGAAGCTACAACCAACGCCAGAGCTAATTTTTCAAGGTATGGATACCGTGTTTTGGCATCCACCAAGGTTTTGCTAATATAGTAAATAGGGGATTGTGTATATTTAGTTTCGCAAACCAATACTGCGCTGACGGCGACTTCGGATAGGCTAGGTGCACAACTTGTTTTTGCTATGCAGCACTTTAGGTATCATGTCTATTGCCTTGATCTGATCTGGGTTGACCTCAATACCTTATTGTGGTACGAGAAATCCTAAGAATTTCCCTGAAGCTACACCGAAGGCACATTTCTTGGGGTTCAGTTTCATCCCGTACCTCCTCAATATTTCGAAGGCTTCCTTTAGGTGGTCGATGTGATCCTCTTTTCTTATCAACTTCACCAGCATATCGTTAATATAGACTTCTATAGTCTACCAAGCTACTCTTTGAACATCTAGGTGACCAGTCTATGGTACGTAGCCCCTACATTTTTTAGCCCTAAGGGCATTACCTTATAGCGGTAAATCCCTTGATGGGTGATGAAAGTTGTCTTCTCCTGATCTTCCTCGGCCATCATGATATGATTGTAGCTGGAGTAGGCATATAGTGTGACGACCCGGCCCGTCGTCATGGGAATTACCACCTTGTTATATTGAAATTTCATGTTTTATGCTTTTATATCAGTGTTAGAGTCTATCGGGTGAGTTAGGAGTGAATTGAATTGAAAATGAGGCATATAGCCTTTTTGAAGGAAACTTGAATAAGGAAAGTCAACCCAGAGTTGACTATTAGGTTAGAAGGCTCGGAATTGGATTCTGATGATTCGGTTAGTTCCGGGAGGTGATTTGTGACTTAGGGGAGCAATCGGAATTGAATTTGGAGGCCCGGTGTAGAAATAGGCTTGAATTGGCTAAGGTTGAATTTTGGCGAAATCCGAACGGTAGGTGAGATTTTGATCCGGGGGTCAGAATGGAATTTCGACAGTTGCAGTAGCTCCGTTATGTGATTTTGGATATGTCCGCAAAATTTCAGGTCATTCGGACGTCGTTTGGTCGGGTTTTTGATGGAATGTGTAATTCGGAAAGTTTTAAGAAATTTAGGCTTGAATCCGTGGGTAATTGGTGATTTTGATGTTTAGGATGGTGTTTTTATGATTGGAACAAGTTCGAATCGTGTTATGGAGTATGTTGGTAGTTTTCGTTGGGGTCCCGGGGGCCTCGGGATGAATTCGGGGGTCCAAACGGACCATTTTTGGCCTTAGACAGCAGCTGAATTGCTGCTGTATCTGCAGGAGGAAATTCTTCATCGCGTTCGCGATGAAGGGCACGCGTCCGCGAAGGTCAGCAAGGGTATGCATCGCGTTCGCGATGGTCTGGACGCGAACGCGTAGGGTCAGGATCGGAGACTTCGCGTTCGCGTGGAGTTGGGACGCGTTCACGTAGGTGAGGAAGGTTGGTCATCGCGTTCGCGTGAGTGGAGACGCGAACGCGTAGAAGAAAAATCCGGCGGTTGGAAATCTGTGCTTCGCGAACGCGTGACAGGGTGTCGCGTTCGCGATGGGAGGGCTGAGCAGAACATCGCGTTCGCGTGAAGGAGTGCCGCGTTCGCGATGAAGAAGAGGAAAAAGGCATCGCGTTCGCGTGAGAGGCGTCGCGAACGCGATGAAGAAAATAGGCTGGCAGTGAAGTTTAATTACAGAACAGAACCAGTCGTGGGTTTAATACCCAAAACCTCCATTTTTGAGTTCCAAGAGAAGAAATTGACGGGAGATTGTCGGGAAATCATCGGGGTTTCGTTGGAGGTAAGTTTTGTGGCTTAATTACATCATTTTAACATGAAATCCTTGGTTAAATCCCTGTAAATGGAAGATTAAAGGTGGGTTTGAGCCCTAGGCCTAAATTAAAGAAAAACACCGATTTGAGTGGGCAAATGGAGTCCGATTTTGGTAAATTTTATATGCCTAGACTCGTATCGAGATGAGGATTCCGAATATGTGATTTTTGTAATTTTTCGACAAGTGTACCGAAAGTCGGGTTTTGACAACTTTGGGAATTTTGATGTAAATTGAGTTGTATTGATTGGGTGTCGTCCCATTGGTCTAATTTGTTGTATTTCTACTGTATTTGATCAGATTCTATGCATGTGGAGCTTGATTCTCGTGGCAAGGGCATTGCGGAGTAGTCATCGCGCCGTATTGAGGTGAGTAATAGATGTGGGTGATGACCAGCGGGTTCGAAACCCGGTATACCACTTTGTGACGCTGTATAGCAGCGAGACACGTACTCTCATGTGAGTGCGGGGTCGATTGTGATTGGGGACTATGGCTTAGTCCGACTTGCTGATACTGTGTTATGATATTAGGCTATTCATGAGCCGTCGAACCTCCTTCTCGGATGGTTGCATATTATACTGTGATATTGGCTACTCTTGAGCCGTTGAACCCCCTTCTTGGGTGGTTGAGTATACTTGTGGGCCGTGAGCCACTTATTGGATCCCGCGAGGATCGTTATCATTGTCTTATCATATTGACATGCTAGTTACTACCAGTCCGTAGCTATTTCTGTTATCATGCTATTTCCAATCTCTGGAACTTGGTATTACTGTTTTCCAACTGAAAAATGATAAAGAAGGGTTTTCAAAACTACTTTTAAGCCTGCAAGGCTGTATTTGCATATTAGCTGACTGGTAGTGGATCGGGCTGTGCGCCGCAGTAGTATATATGTTGGATCGGACTACACACCGCAGTGATATTGTGCTTGGGGCTGTAGGAGCCCCTCCGGAGTCTGAACCCCGACAGTGAGCACGGGTACCCAAATTGGATCGGGCTACGCGCCGTAGCGGTCATATCATGCATTGCATTGAATTTAGCTATATCTGCTAGTTGTTATACTGTTTTGCTGGTACGTGTTGGTACAAGTACAGTTGATATTGATTCTGTGACAGGGTATTTGATTACAACTTTACATAGTGCTTATTGCGGATTTCTTATCTGCGTTATCTTACCCTTGTTTATTACCACTGAGTCTGGCAGTACTCATTTTACTCCCTGCACCTTGTGTGCATATCCAGGTACCTCTCGGCAGTGATCCAGTGGCTGTGCGAGGCGACATTTATGGATATTCGAGGTAGCTGCAGAGTCCGCAGGACCCGATATTCCTTCTTATTGTCTCTTGATTTTGCATTGACTTTTCTTTCCGCACTTGGTATCTTGTAAACCTTTATACACTCATGTTCAGTAGAGGCTCATGACTCTTGACCCTTCGGTCTATGGGAGTTGATGTATTATGGGACTTGGTTCCCCGTTTTTGTTATATGTATCGCTGTTATTTCGTGAATTAATATGCTTAAATGGGCTAAAGAGAGCTTCTAGCTCCGTTGTTGATATTGATTGGTCAGGCTGGCTTAGCAATGTGCTGGGCGCCATCACGGCCGGATTTGGGGTCGTGACAAGTTGGTATTAGAGCCTAGGTTTACTAGGCCTTATGAGTATTGAGCCGGTTAGTAGAGTCTTGTGGATCGGTACAGGGACGCCTGTACTTATCTTCGGGAGGCTGCGAACCTTTAGAAAAACTTCACTTTTCTTGAACTCTGTCGTGCGATCTTGTTGTTCTGAGAACTGAACTTCTATATTCTATTCTCTCGCGGATGGCGAGAACGCGAGCATCAGGACGAGGTGGACGACCTCCATTGCCACCTGTTAGAGGCCGTGGGCGCGGTCGTGCTAGAGGTAGAGGTAGGGCGGCCGAGGCAGTGCCAGCTGACCCGCCCGTTGTACCGGTTCGAGGAGCAGCCCCCAGTGGTTGATTCTCCAGCATCCCCAGTTCAGGCCCAGACTGTATCTATTGCTATTCTTGTTCTTTAGGAGACTCTTGCTAAGATATTATCAGTGTGTTCCTGTTTGGCTCAGGTAGTTTCGGCTACCGCTACTGTAGCGACATCTCAGTCAGGGGGTGGTCAGCAGACCCCTGCAGCTCGCACACCTGAGCAGGTTGTTCAGGGATTTCAGACGCCAGAGGCGGTCCCCGCTCAGGTGGTTGCACCGGTTATTCCTCCAGCTGCACCAGCTCCAGCTCCAGAGCATATGGTTCAGGTTATGCCCGATGACGAGCAGCGTCGACTTGAGAGATTTGGTAGACTTCAGCCACCCCATTTCAGTGGCGTTGAGGGCGAGGATGCCCAGGGTTTCTTGGACAAGTGTCGGAGGATGTTGCGGACGGCTGGTATTCTTGAGTCCAGCGGAGTTTCATTTACTACCTTTCAGTTCACTAGTCCCGCATTCGATTGGTGGGAAGAGTTTGAGAGGCGTAGGCCTGCAGGAGGAGCACCTCTCACATGGCAGCAGTTCTCTACTCTCTTTCTAGAGAAATATGTACCTCAGTCGCGTCGCGAGGAGCTACGTCGCCAGTTCGAGTGGTTGGTTCAGGGCGACATATCTGTGACCCAGTATGAGCTCAGATTCACACAGTTGGCTAGGCATGCCACATGGATGATCCCTACTGATAGGGAGAGGATCAGGAGGTTCATTGATGGCCTCAACTACTCTATCCGCATTCTTATGACCAGAGAGAGAGTTTTGTCATCATCATTTGAGCAGGTTGTTGATATGGCACGCTCCATTGAGGCGGATCGTCGCCGAGAGAGAGAGGAGCGGGAGGCCAAGAGGCCTCGTGGTTCTGGCAGTTTCAGTAGTGCTCCATCTAGAGGGCATTCCCAGCAGAGCAGAGGTCGCTCATCTAGACCTTCTCATTCAGGCCGCCCAGAGCAGAGCGGAGGTTCTTATGGTCGTGGTCGACAGGGGTTTCAGCAGGGTCAGTCATCACTTAGTGCCCTTCCAGCCCAGGGTGCAGCACCTACTTCATCAGCCCAGGGTTCTTCTGCGGCTAGGGGTTCCCTTCGGTCCCCTTCTCCAGCACCAGGTGCATGTTATGAGTGTGGTGAGTTTGGCCACATGAGGAGACAGTGCCCTCGACTCCATAGGGACAAGACTCAGCAGAGGGATCAGCCCTCATCTTCAGCACCATCTCAGTCTAGTAGAGGTGGAGGTCAGTCTTCTCGTGGTCGCCCCAGGGGCGAAGAGAGATCTGGTGGAGGCCAGGCACGATTCTATGCACTTCCTGACAGGCGTGATGCAGTTGCCTCCGATGCAGTGATTACAGGTATCATTTCTGTCTGTCACAGAGATGCCTCTGTTCTATTTGATCTAGGGTCCACATATTCATACGTGTCCTCTTATTTTGCACATCATTTGGGTACGACTCGTGGTAGTCTTGATTTACCTGTTCATGTATCCACCCCCGTGGGTGATACGATCGTTGTGGATCATGTCTATAGATCCTGTGTTATATCTATTGGGGGTCTGGAGACCCAGGCAGATTTGTTATTATTGGGTATGGTGGACTTTGATATTATATTGGGTATGGATTGGTTGTCTCCGTACCACGCTATATTGGACTGTCATGCTAAGACAGTTACGTTGGCCATTCCTGGTATTTCTCGGATTGAGTGGCGGGGTTCGACCGATTTCGTCCCTAGCCGTGTCATTTCGTTCCTAAAAGCTCAGAAGATGGTTGAAAAACGGTGTTTATCGTATTTAGCTTTTGTGAGAGATGTGGGAGCTGAGTCTCCTAGCATTGATTATGTACCTGTTGTGAGGGACTTCCCAGATGTATTCCCCTCAGACCTGTCGGGCATGCCGCCGGACAGGGATATTGATTTTGGCATTGACTTGGTGCCGGGCACTCAACCCATATCCGTTCCTCCTTATCGGATGGCACCAGCTGAGTTGAAAGAACTGAAAGAGCAGCTTCAGGAGCTTCTGGATAAGGGTTTCATCCGCCCTAGTGTGTCCCCGTAGGGTGCGCCGGTATTATTTGTTAAAAAGAAAGATGGTTCCATGCGAATGTGTATTGATTATAGGCAATTGAACAAAGTGACCAGTGAAGAACAAGTACCCTCTACCGCGCATAGATGATTTGTTTGATCAGTTACAGGGTGCGAGGGTGTTTTCTAAGATCGATCTTCGTTCGGGCTATCATCAGCTGAAGATCAGGGACTCGGATATTATGAAGACTGCATTCAGGACCCGATATGGTCATTATGAGTTTCTTGTGATGTCTTTTGGGCTGACCAACGCCCCAGCAGCATTTATGCATCTGATGAACAGTGTGTTCGGGCCTTATTTGGATTCATTTGTGATTGTGTTCATTGATGACATTCTAGTCTACTCCCGTAGTCAGGAGGAGCATGCTCAGCATTTGAGTATTGTGTTGCCAGAGATTGAGGGAGGAGAAGCTATATGCTAAATTCTCCAAGTGCGAGTTTTTGCTCGAGTCCGTAGCATTTCTGGGGCATGTGGTGTCTCGTGATGGTATTCAGGTTGATCCTAAGAAGATAGAGGCGGTGCAGAGTTGGCCTAGACCGTCCTCAGCTACAGAGATCAGGAGTTTTCTTGGCTTGGCGGGATATTATCGCCGGTTTGTTCAGGGATTTTCATCCATTGCTTCTTCATTGACTAAATTGACCCAGAAGAGTGCACCATTCGTGTGGTCGGATGAGTGCGAGGAGAGCTTTCAGAAGCTCAAGACAGCTTTGACCACAACTCCAGTGTTAGTATTGCCATCAGCTTCAGGTTCATATACCGTTTATTGTGATGCCTCGAGAGTGGGAATAGGTTGTGTGTTGATGCAGGAACGTAAGGTGATTGCTTATGCTTCTCGGCAGTTGAAGCCACATGAGAAGAACTATCCTGTTCATGATTTGGAGCTAGCCGCCATTGTTCATGCATTGAAGATTTGGAGGCACTATTTGTACGGTGTGTCTTGTGAGGTGTATACCGACCATCGTAGTCTCCAACACTTGTTCAAACAGAAAGACCTTAATTTGAGACAGCGGAGATGGCTTGAGTTGCTGAAGGATTATGACATTACTATATTATATCATCCGGGGAAGGCCAATATAGTGGCCGATGCTTTGAGCCGGAAGGCGGTCAGTATGGGGAGCTTGACATATATTCCAGCTGAGGAGAGGCCTTTTGCTTATGATGTTCAGGTGCTAGCCAATCGGCTAGTGAGGTTAGATATTTCGGAGCCCAGCAGGGTATTGGCTTGTGTTGTATCTCGGTCATCTCTATATGATCATATTCGTGAGCGCCAGTATGACGATCCATATTTGGCTGTCCCGAGGGACAGAGTTCAGCATGATGATGCTAGAGATGTCACCATTGATAGTGACGGCGTATTGAGGATGCAGGGCTGGATATGTGTGCCGAATGTTAATGGCCTTCGTGAGTTGATTCTGGAGAAGGCCCATAGTTCGCAGTATTCTATCCATCCAGGAGCCGCGAAGATGTATCAAGATTTGAAATAGCACTATTGGTGGAGAAAGATGAAAATGGACATTGTCAGACATGTACCACGGTGCCTCAACTGTCAGCAGGTCAAGTATGAGCATCAGAGACCTGGTGGTGTATTCCAGCGTATCGATATTCCTGGGTGGAAGTGGGAAAGGATTACTATGGACTTTGTTATCGGACTCCCTCGGACAGCGAGGAAGTTTGATTCAGTTTGGGTGGTGGTGGATAGGTTGACCAAGTCAGCTCACTTCATTCCAGTGTGTACTACTTATTCCTCAGAGCGGTTGGCAGAGATATTCATCCGTGAGATAGTGAGATTGCATGGAGTTCCCATTTCTATTATATCCGACAGGGGTACCCAGTTCACTTCTCAGTTTTGGAGAGCATTTCAGCGAGAGATGGGTACGCAGGTTGAGTTGAGTACAGCATTTCACCCCAGACAGACGGGCAGTCTGAGCGCACTATTCAGATTCTGGAGGATATGTTGCGAGCTTGTGTGATTGACTTTGGTGGTTCGTGGGATGAGTTCCTACCACTTGCCGAGTTTGCCTACAACAACAGTTATCAGTCGAGTATTCAGATGGCCCCGTATGAGGCATTGTATGGCAGGCGGTGTAGATCCCCCGTGGGATGGTTTGAGCCTGGCGAGGTTAGATTGATAGGGACTGAGTTAGTCCAGGATGCTCTGGATAGAGCAAAGTTGATCCAGGAGAGGCTTCGTACAGCACAGTCTCGTCGGAAGAGTTATGCGGACCGTAGAGTTCGAGAGTTGTCTTTCATGGTTGGTGACAGAGTATTGTTGAAGGTTTCACCTATGAAGGGTGTCATGAGGTTTGGGAAGAAAGGAAAGTTGAGTCTTAGGTACATTGGTCCTTTTGAGATACTCAGGAGGGTTGGAGAGGTGGCATATGAGTTAGCCTTGCCGCCCAGCCTATCCAACGTCCATCCAATATTCCATGTGTCTATGCTCCGGAAGTACATTGGAGATCCGTCTCATGTGTTGGACTTCAGTACCATTCAGCTTGATGGTGATCTATCCTACGATGTGGAGCCTATTGCCATTTTGGGTCGTCAGGTGAGAAAATTGAGGTCCAAGGAGATTGCATCAGTTAAGGTTCAGTGGAGAGGTCGACCCGTGGAGGAGGCCACTTGGGAGATAGAGCGGGAGATACGGAGCAGATATCCTCACTTGTTTGAGACTTCAGGTATGTTTCTTGACCCGCTCGAGGACGAGCGTTTGCTTAAGAGGGGGAGAATGTGATGACCCGGCCCGTCGTCATGATAATTACCACCCCGTTATGTTGAAATTTCATGTTTTATGCTTTTATATCAGTGTTAGAGTCTATCGGGTGAGTTAGGAGTGAATTGGATTGAAAATGAGGCATATAGCCTTTTTGAAGGAAACTTGAATAAGGAAAGTCAACGCGGAGTTGACTATTTGGTTAGAAGGCTCGGAATCGGATTCTGATGATTCGGTTAGTTCCGGGAGGTGATTTGTGACTTAGGGGAGCAATCGGAATTGAATTTGGAGGCCCGGTGTAGAAATAGGCTTGAATTGGCTAAGGTTGAATTTTGGCGAAATCCGAACGGTAGGTGAGATTTTGATCCGGGGGTCGGAATGGAATTCCGACAGTTGTAGTAGCTCCGTTATGTGATTTTGGATATGTCCGCAAAATTTCAGGTCATTCGAACGTCATTTGGTCGGGTTTTTGATGGAATGTGTAATTCGGAAAGTTTTAAGAAATTTAGGCTTGAATCCGTGGGTAATTGGTGATTTTAATGTTTAGGATGGTGTTTTTATGATTGGAACAAGTTTGAATCGTGTTATGGAGTATGTTGGTAGTTTTCGTTGGGGTCCCGGGGGCCTCGGGATGAATTCGGGGGTCCAGACGGACCATTTTTGGCCTAAGACAGCAGCTAAATTGCTGCTGTGTCTGCAGAAGGAAATCCTTCATCGCGAACGCACGCGTCCGCGAAGGTCAGCAAGGGTATGCATCGCGTTCGCGATGGTCTGGACACGAACGCGTAGGGTCAGGATCGGAGGCTTCGCGTTCGCGTGGAGTTGGAACGCGTTCGCGTAGGTGAGGAAGGTTGGTCATCGCGTTCGCGTGAGTGGAGACGCGAACGCATAGAAGAAAAATCCGGCGGTTGGAAATCTGTGCTTCGCGAACGTGTGACAGGGTGTCGCGACGGGAGGGCTGAGCAGAACATCGCGTTTGCGTGAAGGAGTGCCGCGTTCGTGATGAAGAAGAGGAAAAAGGCATCGCGTTCGCGTGAGAGGCGTCGCGAACGCGATGAAGAAAATAGGCTAGCAGTGAAGTTAAAACCAGAACTGGACAGTCGCGGGTTTAATACCCAAAACCTCCATTTTTGAGTTCCAAGAGAAGAAATTGACGGTAGATTGCTGGGAAATCATCGGGGTTTCGTTAGAGGTAAGTTTTATGGCTTAATTACATCATTTTAACATGAAATCCTTGGTCAAATCCCTGTAAATGGAAGATTAAAGGTGGGTTTGAGCCCTAGGCCTAAATTAAAGAAAAACACTGATTTGAGTGGGCAAATGGAGTCCGATTTTGGTAAATTTTATATGCTTAGACTCGTATCGAGATGAGGATTCCGAATATGTAATTTTTGTAATTTTTCGACAAGTGTACCGAAAGTCAAGTTTTGACAACTTTGGGAATTTTGATGTAAATTGAGTTGTATTGATTGGGTGTCGTCCCATTGGTCTAATTTGTTGTATTTCTACTGTATTTGATCAGATTCTACGCGTGCGGAGCTTGATTCTCGTGGCAAGGGCATTGCGGAGTAGTCGTCACGCCGTATTGAGGTGAGTAATAGATGTGGGTGATGACCAGTGGGTTCGAAACCCCGGTATACCACTTTGTGACGCTGTATAGCAGCGAGACACGTACTCTCATGTGAGTGCGGGGTCGATTGTGATTGGGGACTATGGCTTAGTCCGACTTGCCGATACTGTGTTATGATATTAGGCTATTCATGAGCCGTCGAACCTCCTTCTCGGATGGTTGCATATTATACTCTGATATTGGCTACTCTTGAGCCGTTAAACCCCCTTCTTGGGTGGTTGAGTATACTTGTGGGCCGTGAGCCAGTTATTGGATCCCGCGAGGATCGTTATCATTGTCTTATCATATTGACATGTTAGTTACTACCAGTCCGTAGCTATCTCTGTTATCATGCTATTTCCAATCTCTGGAACTTGGTATTACTGTTTTCCAACTGAAAAATGATAAAGAAGGGTTTTCAAAACTACTTTTGAGCCTGCAAGGCTATATTTGCATATTAGCTGACTGGTAGTGGATCGGGCTGCACGCCGCAGCAGTATATATGTTGGATCGGACTGCACGCCGCAGTGATATTGTGTTTGGGCTGTAGGAGCCCCTCCGGAGTCCGAACCCCCACAGTGAGCACGGGTACCCAAATTGGATCGGGCTACGCGCCGTAGCGGTCATATCATGCATTGCATTGCATTTAGCTACATCTGCTAGCTGTTATACTGTTTTGCTGGTACTTGTTGGTACAAGTACAATCGATATTGATTCTGTAACAGGGTATTTGATTACAGCTTTACATAGTGCTTTATTGCGGATTTCTTATCTGCGCTGTCTTACCCCTGTTTATTACCACTGAGTCTGGCAGTACTCATTTTACTCCCTGCACCTTGTGTGCAGATCCAGGTACCTATCAGTAGTGATCTAGTAGCTGTGCGAGGTGACATTTGTGGAAATTCGAGGTAGCTGCAGAGTCCGCAGGACCCGATATTCCTTCTTATTGTCTCTTGATTTTGCATTGACTTTTCTTTCCGCACTTGGTATCTTGTAAACCTTTATACACTCATGTTCAGTAGAGGCTCATGACTCTTGACCCTTCGGTCTATGGGAGTTGATGTATTATGGGACTTGGTTCCCCGTTTTCGTTATATGTATCGCTGTTATTTCGTGAATTAATATGCTTAAATGGGCTAAAGAGAGCTTCTAGCTCCGTTGTTGATATTGATTGGTCAGGCTGGCTTAGCAATGTGCTGGGCGCCATCACGATCGGATTTGGGGTCGTGACATATAGGAAGCTCAACAGCTCTTGTCATGCGGTGGTGTCAATCAATTGATCGATGTGAGGTAGTGGAAATGAATCCTTCAGGCTTGCTTTGTTCAGATCGGTGAAATCTACGCACATTCTCCACTTTTCATTTTTCTTTTTGACCATAACGACGTTGGCGACCCATTAGGGGTACTTTGATTCCCGGATGGAGCTGTTGGCAAGTAGTTTATCTACTTCCTTCCTGACCGCGTCGTTGATTGCGATATTTAGTTTCCTTCTTATTTGTCGTACGGGAGGATGTAATGGATCGATGTTCAGCTTGTGGGTGGCGATATCTCGTGGAATCCCTGGCATATCTGAATAGAAGAAAGCAAATAGATCTGCATGGTTAGTTAGGAATTCACAATACTTGTCACACCTCCTTTTTACGCACCCGCGAGAGCGCGAGGGAGTTTTTCCAATTAAAGGACAATCGAAACGGGATTTATTTAATTAATTCGGAGTCGCCACTTGGGAAAATAATGGTGTCCCAAGTCACCGGTTTAATCCCGAACCGAGGAAATTTATGACTCTGTATTACAGTCTGTGTACCAGAAATCCGGATAAGGAATTCTGTTAACCCGGGAGAAGGTGTTAGGCATTCCCGAGTTCCGTGGTTCTAGCACGGTCGCTCAACTGTCATATTTGGCTTCTTTATCTGATTTTATAATATGCCTTAACTTATGTATAAATTTTAATTTTTAACCTTATGATATTATTATTATAAAAATTATTATTATTATTATTATTATTATTATTATTATTATTTTTACAAAGAATTGCAACATTGTGAAAATGTATCTCGAACCACGTCGCACCAGTGCACCCGTGGTTGTCAACACATCTCGACTCCGTTGAGATTTGGATTTGGGTCACATAAATGTGCACCCGGGTTTAAGGAGATAGCATTATTAAATACGCGCCTAAAGATACTAACGCGTTATTGTTTTGGGAATGCCGTGAAATCCGCTAAACGGCACATCCCGAATCTAAGCATCTTTGTAAAAATTATCTATTGAGGGCCCCGCAATTTGTGCATTTTATTTTGGCGAGGCTCGTCTCGCTTATTGTTTAAGGGCTCATTACCCTTTTATTGTTTATTGTTTTAAATGAATTACAACGCAGTGGAAATGTATCTCGAACCACGTTGCACCAGTGCACCCGTGACTTTTGACATGTTTCGACTTCGTTGAGATTTAAATTTGGGTCACATAAATGTGCACCCGTATTTGAGAAGGTAATATTAGAATACGTGATTAAAGCAACTACGCATTTATTATCTTTGGAGAACACCGTAAAATTCGCTATACGGTTGATCCCGAAGTCTAAGTATTTTTATATATATACATTTATGAGGGCCCCGCAATTTGTATAATTTTGTTAGGCGAGGCACACCTCTAATTCTGATTTTGATGGTAGCTTGAACTAAACTTTTGGGGTGGCCCGATTCTTTTAAATTTTGACTAGTAAGATTCCATAACATATTTATATTTTTTTTTTAACTAAATATTTTCATCACATCAAACAAAAATGATGCAATATAAAACAATAAATTCCACGGAAGGAATTCGTTGAAGTTCTAATTGAAACAACATAAAACAAATGTTGTTTAACAACTAAAATAAACTAAGTAACACATATATGACTACATAATTAATGCATGCGGTAATATTGTTAATCAATAGCGACGACCTGAACAGAATTTCTCCATGGCAGCGCAAGAAAATAATGCAGTAAAATCAATATTTAACTGAGGGAACCGTTCCAATTTTCATGAAGCTAAATAAATTCGTACATTCACAAATAATACCTTAACAGAGATAGTGGGAGATACGGACCTTTACAACACTGTTTTGAAACTTGAATAACGGACAAAGATGCGGATGGAACCTCAAAACGATAGCGAGAAAACTCGACACCCAAGTTGGGAGCTACGTTAACTCGATTTGTGGCTGAAATTCACTGCCTCTCTTCCACTCTCGTTCTCTCTGCCGGGTGTGAGTGTGTGTTAAGGCTACTGGTTCGTTTTCGGTGATGGGGTCGTTGATGGTCTTCGTTGCTTCTTCATCCCGAAGAAGGAAGAAGAACTGTGTAGTATATCTCTATCCTCTCTCTTTCTGTTTTTGCATCCGTTTTCTCTCTTTGTTTTTTTTCAATTTTTTTTCTTTGTTTTTCCAATCTTCTTCTTTGTTTTTCTTTTCTCTTCTGTTCCGTTTTGTTTTCTTTCTTTCCAATCTTTTGTTTTTCTTTCTTTTTCTTTTTGTTTTCAATCTTTTCTCTCAATTTTTTCTTTGTTTTTCCCTCTCTTCAATCCTCTCTCCCGTTTTTTCAAAATCAATTTAGCCGTTCTCTCT
This sequence comes from Nicotiana noctiflora, assembly GCA_032618575.1. Taxonomy (NCBI): domain Eukaryota; kingdom Viridiplantae; phylum Streptophyta; class Magnoliopsida; order Solanales; family Solanaceae; genus Nicotiana; species Nicotiana noctiflora. Next base: position 85,427 of record JASVEL010000744.1, read on the forward strand.
TCTTCTTTTTAAAGAAGAAGAGTATAGTATTTTTTATTTTTTTATTTATTTTTTTATTATTATTTGTTTTTTAAAAATAAGCTCCATGCCTTTTTTTTGTTTTTTTCTTCTTGTTTTTATCCCTTTGTCTTTTTCTTCTTGTCTTTGTTCTTATTCCCCATCCATTATGTATTGTCCCCTTAGTGTAGTGGACTCGGTTTATTACGGGCTAGGTCCGAAAATTATAAAACCGGGTAGTTTGAACCCGAATATTATTCTTCGCTCGGAACCGAGAATGGTGTTATTTAATTAATCCTAGGTAATCAAAATAACTATAATACTTATAATAAAAATAAAACTATTTTTTTTATATTTTTCAAGTTTAAAATAACTACAAAATATTTATGAAACTATTTTTTATTATTTTCGTTTTTATAAAAAGATAAAAATATAAAGTACTATTTTTATATTTTTCAAGTTTAAAATAACTACAAAATATTAATGAAACTATTTTTTTATTATTTTCGTTTTTTATAAAAAGATAAAAAATATAAAGTACTATTTTTGTATTTTTCAAGTTTAAAATGACTACGAAACATTAATAAAACCATATTTTTGTTGTTTTTCATTTTGAGGTAAAAATAAAGTAAAAGAGTCAAATTTAGCTAAAATAGCTATATTAAAACTAAACTAAATATTTTACGCTAAAATATAGAAAATCTCGGGGAGGGTCAAAAATCACGCGTTTACAAGCTGCCCCTCTTTGACTGAAAACACAAAGAGTTTTCAGACAAAGAACGACTAGACAAGTGTTTTTGACCCGACCCTTATTCGGAGGGACTAAACTAAGAGGAAAGGAATGTGACCGAGCCCTTGTATCTGAGCTGCCTACATATCCTTGGCTATAAAGGAATCAGGCCACGTGTAGTTCGAAAGTGAGTGAAGAAGGGGTATACCGAGGTGGAGAGCCAGTCGAGGTGTCGTTCCGTCGAGGTTTCGTTCCATCGAGGTTCCGGTCCGTGGTCCTGCTATTACATCAAAAATCAAAACATGAGAAAGACTAACTAAACCTATGAGCTACTAGTTACAAGATTCATATCTATAAGTCTTCTGAATCCTGATCTTGAGTATTGGTTGGTGCTTCATGCGGACTCTAAATTTGAACCTTGATACTTGCTAGTTGTAGGTGCTGCTTTTCAGATCAAGACCAGGTATGCAGTGCTTGTGACCTCGGCCATGTCTTGAGCACACCACATCTTTCATCAACTTCTACACTTGGATTAACTCTTTGCCTTTTGTTTTCATTGTGACTGACTTCTATTGATCATCTCGGACTGTTGACTCGCATTCCGGTCGCAAGCTTCTTTTGTTGCTAACTTGCATTGCACTCCGAAGTGATTTCCCTTACTTGTGATCTTCGAGCTATTCTCCTTCGAAGTCTGAATCTATCTTTTCTGATCCTTGTTGCCTTCCTTCTGATTCATGTTGGGGATTTCCGTTACACTCTACCACTTTTCGATTGTTCACTATCCTTATCAAATCTTGGAAACTGAGACGCCGTTCTGCTTTTCTGGCGGGCTTCTGACTTTAACAACAAACTCTAATCATAAATTGCCATTCCCTTCTTCAAGTGGGCACCTGACATCTCAGGAGAAAGATTCATCGGACCGAGATTTTGATTTCTTAGGAGAAAGATTCATCAGACTAAGACTTTGATATCTTAGGAGAAAGATTCATCAGACTAAGATTTTGACGCTAGGAGATAATTCCTCCGACTAGGTCTAAATTGTTGTGATCTCAGGAGAAAGATTCATCAGACCGAGATTTTGATATCTTAGGAGAAAGATTCATCGGACTAAGATTTTGACGCTAGGAGATAATTCCTCAGACTAAGATTTTGACGCTAGGAGATAATTCCTCAGACTAGGTCTAAATCGTTGTGATCTCAGGAGAAAGATTCATCGGACTAAGATTTTGACGCTAGGAGATAATTCCTCAGACTAGGTCTAAATCGTTGTGATCTCAGGAGAAAGATTCATCAGACTGAGATTTTGATATCTTAGGAGAAAATTCCTCAGACTAGGTCTAAATTGTTGTGATCTCAGGAGAAAGATTCATCGGACTGAGATTTTGATATCTTAGGAGAAAGATTCATCGGACTAAGATTTTGATGTCTTAGGAGAAAGATTCATCAGACTAAGATTTTGACGCTAGGAGATAATTCCTCAGACTAGGTCTAAATTGTTGTGATCTCAGGAGAAAGATTCATCAGACTAAGATTTTGATATCTTAGGAGAAAGATTCATCAGACTAAGATTTTGACGCTAGGAGATAATTCCTCCGACTAGGTCTAAATTGATGCCTTACTTGAAATCTTCCAATTGTTGCTTCCTTCTTCTTGTTGCTCTCATCTAAAACCTTTAATTGTTGTTTTTCACTTCCTATTAAATTATCTTTAACTATAACTTCAAAAACTAAATCGCCACTCCATTCTTCAGGCGGGCTTCCTGACTTCAACTACATCTTAAAAACTAAATCGCCACTCCATTCTTCAGGCGGGCATCCCTGACTTCAACTACAACTTTAAAATAAATCGCCACTCCATTCTTCAGGCGGGCTTCCTGACTTCAACTACATCTTCAAAACTAAATCGCCACTCCATTCTTCAGGCGGGCTTCCTGACTTCAACTACATCTTCAAAACTAAATCGCCACTCCATTCTTCAGGCGGGCTTCCTGACTTCAACTACATTTTCAAAACTAAATCGCCACTCCATTCTTCAGCGGGCATCCCTGACTTCAACTACAACTTTAAAATAAATCGCCACTCCATTCTTCAGGCGGGCTTCCTGACTTCAACTACATCTTCAAAACTAAATCGCCACTCCATTCTTCAGGCGGGCTTCCTGACTTCAACTACATCTTCAAAACTAAATCGCCACTCCATTCTTCAGGCGGGCTCCCTGACTTTAACTACAACTCAAAACTAAATCGCCACTCCATTCTTCAGGCGGGCTCCCTGACTTCAACTACAACTCAAAACTAAATCGCCACTCTATTCTTCAGGCGGGCTCCCTGACTTCAACATCAACTCACTAACTACATCCCATCCTTTCTTCTAAATTACCTTGTTTCGGAATTGCTTTCCTCCTAGGTCGTGTTATTTCTCCCTTGACTGCTGGGGATATCTTTGGAATTGTTTACTTACCTGCTGGGGATGATGCTGCTGGGAAAATCTTCTCTATTTCCTCCTTTTCTACTTCCTTCAAAACCTTTTATTCTCTCTCGGGATCGCGGGGGATTGAAATGTCATTAGCTGAGGATTGTCCTGTCGGGGGACCCCTTTTCCTTTTTCCTCTTTCCAAACCTCCTTCGGGACTCGCATTTTGCTCCCTTGAAAAACTTGTAGGATATAATGCTGCCGGGGAAATCTCGAAATCAGTGTTTCATTTTTTCGAGACCTACTGGGGATGATACCGGCCTCTTGCCTTTCTGAACGCAAGCTTCCTCGTTTTTGTCCTGTCTGCTGGGGGTATAATTTCCTCTATCACAGCTTGTTGTTTTCTTTCTTTCAAAGCTGCTGGGAATAATCGGGTTCAAAGATCATTTCCTCGCATTATCTAGCTTCTTTCCCCAACCGGGTATTTGGTTTCGAGAAAATTTTCACAACGGGAGAAAATTTTCTGCCCCAGTTTGAGAATCTTCTTTGTGGCATGCTTTTCTGCCAACAACCCTTCTTTTTCCTGTTCCAAATCAAAGAAAAATTGGTTAGTTTTAAAATGTGGTGGCTGGTTGTGGTGCTCATGCTGGGGATGGTTCTCCTCTTCTTTCACTGCTCTGCGTTTCGTTGTCAGACCCTGCCGGGGATGTTATCATTTGATGATATTCATGCTGGGGATAGTTTTCTCCTTTCTTGCTTCCCCGCCTTCCTTGACGACTCTTTATTCGCGAACCTTTCCACGTGGTTTTCCACCGACCACCCGAATTCCTATAATAGTGACCCTTCGTGAAGACCTTGCATGTTTTACTGGTGAACCATTTTCTTTGTTCACCCTTGTCACTGAAAATACCTTTCTGCTGGGGATATCTCCCTTTCTTTGGCGGCATATCTAAGGAATGGGCATTTCTCGACCTTTGAGTCTCATTGGCCTTGGCCTCGAGGTCATTAACCTTCATTGAGATATCCTTTTTCACACCGATCGACCCCTTTGTCGATTTCCTATTGCCTGGGGAATATCCTTCTGGACACCGGCTTTGCGCTTAATCCCTCCTCACTTATACCACTTGGGTGTACCAATCAAATTCCGTCTTGCATAATTGGAAAGCTGATGGAAAATTTTGAAGTCATTTCTTACAAACAGACTCTATTGGGGAATTTTTTATGAAAGGAGAAAGATAAAAGGAAACAGAATAAAAGAAAAAAACGAGGATGACTCTCTAAAGAGAAAAATTATAAAATAACCCTATCAAACGTGAATACCAACTCTAATGGACATGACATGCACATATAGCCTATCCTCCGTCGTTAAACCGCCTTTTGTAATCTTCTCCTGGGGCTTTCCTATCTCATTTCGGTTTTCTCTCAGCTTTCATCGCCTTATGGTGCCTGTGAAGGTTTTCACCGCTAAGACTCTCTCATTTGTGTTACTTTTCCGCTGGGGATTGGCGGTGCTACTGCTAAGGTTCTCTCATATTTCTTCTGCTGCAGATCTGAGTCTTTTCTGATGGGAATCAGAGTGTTATGTTCTGATAAGACTTCTCTCATTTGCCCGACTTGGCCTCTTTTAAAGATTGGTCAAAAGGTCTTTCTTTGGACCGTAATGTGGATTTGGATAAGGCTAGAAAGAAATGGTATTAAAGGCTCGAAACAAAACAAAATGGGTTCAAAATTACAACCTTCGGAGTCTACATCTTCCTTTATAAACACAACTTTTGTTGCCCAGTTTCTAGCTTGGGGATTTTTACTTTTTTATTTACACTATGACCGAGCTGTGAAGCGCCTACGTATATTCTTTGAGGAATCAGGTCAAACGTAGTTCCCATTCCTCTTTTTCAAGTTTCTTTTTTTCACACATTTTTCTTTTTCTTTTCTTTATCTCTTTTTGTTGTTTTTTTTTCTTTATTTTTCTTTATCCATTTCTTCTCTTACCTTTCAAACTTGTGTTTCTAGTCTTTGCAACTAATTCCTGAATAAGGGGTATAAAAGAATTTAAAGTAAGGCTCAAAGGGTTGACGATGGATAAAGTGTTTGGATAGCAGAACAAAATGCCTTCGTCATTCCAATCTTCAAAACATGCCAAGCGTGAACAACACAATTAATATTCGTCATATCTTTAAAGCACTGTTGGGCAACACTCTCATTTTCATTATTATGAACGACCCCATGTCAATTTTGGCCAGCTTGCCTTTAACGGTTTCCTTTTACTTGCCCCAGTTTCTCATGACTCGGGCTTCGAATAATCTCAAACCGTTCTTATTTAATTTAAATATCTTGATCACCTCCCAATGGTTTTGTGATTAACTTTTAAGATCAGGCCAGAACTATGCGCGCACGTCATGTCACTAGAGCTAGCAGAAAAAGAACTATAGGAATGAGGGGACTAAATAACAGAAAATGTCTAGAAATAATAGAAAATAGGTCATTGCATTAACCGATAAAACAACGACTCGAACAACCAAAAAACAAAACTGGGGTACAATACTTAGAACGAACCTAGACCCCTTTAGATGAGACACTATGATCAAAAGAAAAATACAAGGATAAAAGGTTGGAGCCACAAAACAACATTCGGATTACCATTCTGAAATAACTCGGACAGATAGAAATGACAACAAAATAAGCCACCACAAATGACTCTCCAATTGATAAGCCTGACATTTAACCTCGAATTTGATTATCAGAACCACTATGGCCTTCTCTCATTTCGGTCGGCAAATTCCCGAGTGGATTCTCATATTCCATGTCATCAGGCATCACCGCCAGAAAGTGTGTATCATCAGGTGCAGGTAACGGATTCAGCGCGATATTCTGGGTGTCACTGTTATGAATCACAATCAACCTTTTTTGGATCATCCTTTCTATTTCCCTTTTTAAATCCCGACAACTTTCCATGTTGTGCCCCTGGGCATGGGAATGGTATTTACACCTTTTAGATGGGTCAAAGCTCCTTGCACGTGGGTCCACATGATTTGGAGGGATGGGTGCAATCATGTCCTGTTGCTTTAACTTCTCAAATAAGCTTTCATAGGAAACTCCTATTGGTGTGAAATGTTCCTTCAACTTCGGTTCCCTTCTATACCCTTGGTTTGGAAGTGGGTTATAAGGTATTTGGAAATTTTGCAGAGGCTGGTAGAGATTTTGTGATGCCCGTGCTCGCTTTCTTGGATGATTTGATGGCTGAATAACGTACTGGGGTGGATCAACTAGGTATGGTGGGTTCAGAGGTGGATAGTAATGCTCAGGGGAATTATGGAAAACTTGTCGAGACATCGCATACCGTCGAGGTACTCTTCTGGAACCTTTTCTTGACCCTGATATCATCATGACTTCTTCATCCCTCTCATTCGTGTCACTAGATTTAAATTGGACAGCCTGAGCTGCAGCCTTGAGAGCCGCTTGACTTATAATTCTGCCCGTCTTAAGACCGTTCTCTACCATTTCTCCCATTTTGATTACATCCAAGAAGGATTGACCAACCGCAGACATCATGTTCTGAAAATAATCCGGCTCTTGAGCCTGAAGGAAGACAGTGATTAACTCATGGTCATCCATGGGTGGCTAAGCACGAGCCGCTTGCTCTCTCCATTTAAGGGCATATTCCCTGAAACTTTCACTTGATTTCTTCTTCAGATTTGAAAGGAAAATGCGGTCCGGGGCAATGTCAATGTTGTATTGGAATTGTTTGACAAAGGCCTGTGCCATGTCGTTCCAGACGTGCCAGCGAGATGCATCTTGATCCCAAAACCATTCAGAGGCTACTCCTGTAAGGCTTTCCCCAAAGTAAGCTATTAACAATTCTTCATTTCTTCCCAGACTCCTTAGTTGATTGCAATACCTTTTCAAATGGGCTATGGGATGTCCATGTCCATCGTACTTTTCAAATTTGGGAATCTTGAAACCAGGTGGCAAGTGGACATCGGGGAACAAGCATAGATCTTTGAAAGCAACACTCTTTTGACCTGCCAACCCGTGCGTGTTTTTCAACCGCTGTTCTAAGCTTTTCAATCTTTGGGTTATTTCCTCCCGTACCATCTTTCAGGGATCTTGCGTTGTCCGCTTGTCACAAACCAACCACCTTCTACTTACTTTACAATTCAAGACAAAACATGTTAGAATGGTCTGAGACAGTCCTTATCAAATTTTTTATTTTTTTTATTTTTTTATTTTATATTATATATATACATATACAATTGTGGTCGAATCTTTTGGAGATTGCCTACGTATCATGACCCCGCATGAATCAGACCGAGCGTAGTTCTTGCAAATTAATGCAAGAAGTAAAGAGATATTTATTTGATTTTGATTTTTTGATTTTTTTTTCTTTGAAGGAAAATTATAGAAGCCGACTCCAACTACAAACTTGTGTAGGAGATTTCTACAAGAATAAGAAAAATTTTGGTGTCAATTATGACTATTTCTACAAAATTGGCCACATAATGGCTTAATTGACAAAATGACTATTTTTGCAAAATTTATTTAAGAAAGATAAACTTGAATTTTTTTTTTTTTTTATCATGTGGCTCATGGGGCATCGTTCGGCATCACCATAAACCAACACAAGACTATTTTTCATAAATTGGCCATGTAATGACTTATTTAGACAAAGTGGCTCTTTTTGCAAAATTTTATTTGAAGATGCAAATTCGAAATTTTATCCTGGGGCCTATGGGGCATCGTTCAGCATCGCCATAAACCAACACAAAACTATTTTTTCATAAATTGGCCATGTAATGACTTATTTAGACAAAGTGGCTCTTTTTGCAAAATTTTATTTAAGAAAAATGCAAATTCAAAATTTTATCCTGGGGCCTATGAGGCATCGTTCAGCACCGACACAGGCCAATACAAGACTGAGGAAGTTACAAATGCAAAAATGTGGCTATTTCAGCAAAATTTCGGCCATGTAATGGCTTGTTTGATAAAGTGGTTACTTTTGTAAAGTTGAGTGATGACTCAAAACTTGATTTTTGCGGGTACCACCTTTCGACATTCCCGCGAGGGAATATTTCAAGGCTGTGTCCAAAATTATTTAAAATGATTCAAAGTGGCTATTCTCGCAAAAACGGCCTTCCAGCGTCCTTTTGAAGGACATTCGACTTGTTTTAAACAAGAATAGCATCAACCGACTTATTTATAACAAAATCAAAAATTTGGCATTTTTTGGTTATTTTTGCAAAAGGGGTGTGAACCCGGACTTGATTTTGCGGCTATGGCCTTGCAACATTTCCACAAGGAATATTTCAAGGTCGTGCCCGCAAATTATTAAAAATGATTCAAAGTGGCTATTTTTGCAAAAAACAGCCTTCCGGCGTCCTTTCGGAACATTCGGCTATTTTCAAAAACAGCGTCACTTCGATTTATTGACAAAATTAAACACACATTTTTTTTGATTTTTTAAAAGGGGTGGTTGGACCCGATGAGGGTTGCCTACGTATCCCGCCTAATGGCGAGAATCAAACCTGCGTAGTTCGGTCAGATTATTTGACCAATTATTTCAACAAAATTGTTCTACCTATTTTTTCGAATTTTCTTCTCAAACAATTCGTCAATATTTCGATATCTAAAATTTCTCTCTTTTTGTTTTTCAAGAATTTAGCCAATAATAATCTAGAACAAATAAATGCAACATATAACATGCTCGGTCTTTAATTTTCCGGTTCACCTGTCCTAGACGGACCCAACCCCTGTGTTGAGTCCCCTAAGTCGGATATGATGCAAATAAACGTCCTAAATCTAGGCTCAATATCCTGATTTTTCATTGGTACTAGACCGTGTACCCGAGCAGACAACTCGGATTTGAGGAGGGAGCTACGTACCGAGGACCCGCGGGATCGTCCGGCTTTGTAACTTATCCCGCCTCTTTTCTTATTTTTGGTATTGACACTAACAGAAAAGGGGAGTCTCAACCAGTAAGCACATCCCCGAGGGTAAGAAGAGACGAGTTTTCGGCACAGTTTTATATGCAGTTCACGCAATATCAAAGCGGTAAACATATAGCAATTTGTATATACAGTGCAACTAGTATCAAAGCGGTAGACATGTAGCACATTAATTAAACATGTAATAAAATCGGATATAGACAAAACAACAATTTAACTGAGCTCGAATTCTTAGACCCTGAACCGAAGTTCGAGATTTTTATCCCCAGCAGAGTCGCCAGAGCTGTCACACCTCCTTTTTACGCACCCGCAAGGGCGCACGGGAGTTTTTCCAATTAAAGGACAATCGAAACGGGATTTATTTAATTAATTCAGAGTCGCCACTTGGGAAAATAATGGTGTCCCAAGTCACCGGTTTAATCCCGAACCGAGGAAATTTATATACTCTGTATTACAGTCTGTGTACCAGAAATCCGGATAAGGAATTCTGTTAACCCGGGAGAAGGTGTTAGGCATTCCCGAGTTCCGTGGTTCTAGCACGGTCGCTCAACTGTCATATTTGGCTTCTTTATCTGATTTTATAATATGCCTTAACTTATGTATAAATTTTAATTTTTAACCTCTTATGATATTATTATTATAAAAATTATTATTATTATTATTATTATTATTATTATTATTATTATTATTATTTTTTTTACAAAGAATTGCAACATTGTGAAAATGTATCTCGAACCACGTCGCACCAGTGCACCCGTGGTTGTCAACACATCTCGACTCCGTTGAGATTTGGATTTGGGTCACATAAATGTGCACCCGGGTTTAAGGAGATAGCATTATTAAATATGCGCCTAAAGATACTAACGCGTTATTGTTTTGGGAATGCCGTGAAATCCGCTAAACGGCACATCCCGGAATCTAAGCATCTTTGTAAAAATTATCTATTGAGGGCCCCGCAATTTGTGCATTTTATTTTGGCGAGGCTCGTCTCGCTTATTGTTTAAGGGCTCATTACCCTTTTATTGTTTATTGTTTTAAATGAATTACAACGCAGTGGAAACGTATCTCGAACCACGTTGCACCAGTGCACCCGTGACTTTTGACATGTTTCGACTTCGTTGAGATTTAAATTTGGGTCACATAAATGTGCACCCGTATTTGAGAAGGTAATATTAGAATACGTGATTAAAGCAACTACGCATTTATTATCTTTGGAGAACACCGTAAAATTCGCTATACGGTTGATCCCGAAGTCTAAGTATTTTTATATATATACATTTATGAGGGCCCCGCAATTTGTATAATTTTGTTAGGCGAGGCACACCTCTAATTCTGATTTTGATGGTAGCTTGAACTAAACTTTTGGGGTGGCCCGATTCTTTTAAATTTTGACTAGTAAGATTCCATAACATATTTATATTTTTTTTTAACTAAATATTTTCATCACATCAAACAAAAATGATGCAATATAAAACAATAAATTCCACGGAAGGAATTCGTTGAAGTTCTAATTGAAACAACATAAAACAAATGTTGTTTAACAACTAAAATAAACTAAGTAACACATATATGACTACATAATTAATGCATGCGGTAATATTGTTAATCAATAGCGACGACCTGAACAGAATTTCTCCATGGCAGCGCAAGAAAATAATGCAGTAAAATCAATATTTAACTGAGGGAACAGTTCCAATTTTCATGAAGCTAAATAAATTCGTACATTCACAAATAATACCTTAACAGAGATAGTGGGAGATACGGACCTTTACAACACTGTTTTGAAACTTGAATAACGGACAAAGATGCGGATGGAACCTCAAAACGATAGCGAGAAAACTCGACACCCAAGTTGGGAGCTACGTTAACTCGATTTGTGGCTGAAATTCACTGCCTCTCTTCCACTCTCGTTCTCTCTGCCGGGTGTGAGTGTGTGTTAAGGCTACTGGTTCGTTTTCGGTGATGGGGTCGTTGATGGTCTTCGTTGCTTCTTCATCCCGAAGAAGGAAGAAGAACTGTGTAGTATATCTCTATCCTCTCTCTTTCTGTTTTTGCATCCGTTTTCTCTCTTTGTTTTTTTTCAATTTTTTTTCTTTGTTTTTCCAATCTTCTTCTTTGTTTTTCTTTTCTCTTCTGTTCCGTTTTGTTTTCTTTCTTTCCAATCTTTCGTTTTTCTTTCTTTTTCTTTTTGTTTTCAATCTTTTCTCTCAATTTTTTTCTTTGTTTTTCCCTCTCTTCAATCCTCTCTCCCGTTTTTTCAAATCAATTCAGCCGTTCTCTCTTCTTCTTTTTAAAGAAGAAGAGTATAGTATTTTTTATTTTTTTATTTATTTTTTTATTATTATTTGTTTTTTAAAAATAAGCTCCATGCCTTTTTTTTGTTTTTTTCTTCTTGTTTTTATCCCTTTGTCTTTTTCTTCTTGTCTTTGTTCTTATTCCCCATCCATTATGTATTGTCCCCCTTAGTGTAGTGGACTCGGTTTATTACGAGCTAGGTCCGAAAATTATAAAACCGGGTAGTTTGAACCCGAATATTATTCTTCGCCCGGAACCGAGAATGGTGTTATTTAATTAATCCTAGGTAATCAAAATAACTATAATACTTATAATAAAAATAAAACTATTTTTTTTATATTTTTCAAGTTTAAAATAACTACAAAATATTTATGAAACTATTTTTTATTATTTTCGTTTTTATAAAAAGATAAAAATATAAAGTACTATTTTTATATTTTTCAAGTTTAAAATAACTACAAAATATTAATGAAACAATTTTTTTATTATTTTCGTTTTTTATAAAAAGATAAAAAAATATAAAGTACTATTTTTGTATTTTTCAAGTTTAAAATGACTACGAAACATTAATAAAACCATATTTTTGTTGTTTTTCATTTTGAGGTAAAAATAAAGTAAAAGAGTCAAATTTAGCTAAAATAGCTATATTAAAACTAAACTAAATATTTTACGCTAAAAATATAGAAAATCTCGGGGAGGGTCAAAAATCACGCGTTTACAATACTTACTTGGATCGGCGAGGCTATGGCTGATGTAAGCTTTTTTCGCTGGGTTGGTGTTGTCCAATTGGATTGGGTCGAGATCTTCTACCATTGCTTTACAGGCTTCCATGATGTCGGGATCTCTTATGGTGTCCATTGTCGGGTCGACTTTAGTCCCCAACACGGCTAATTGCTATCACTACTAGAAAAGTGCAGATTACCTGGGGATTTTACCTAGGAATTTTTTTCGCAGAGATTTCCTACAAATTTTCCTGCGAAAATGTGAAATTTCTCAATTCTAGAATATTATACGTGCGAAAATTATTTTTGCAGGAAAATCCGCAGGTAAACTTGGCACCATTTTGCGTCAAAATATTACTTACGGAATTACTTGGGAAAATAAACCGCAAATACTATTTTCATAAGTAAATCCGCAAGTAATGAACAAAAATATTTTTTTTTGTTCATTCGCAGGAAATTCCTCAAGCACAATTACATGCGGAGTTAGCTGTAGATTTACTTGGAGATTTCTTAATTGGAAAATTACCTTGGGATCTTGATTTTTCGAATTTCTCTAGAAATTTATTTCTTGGGGATTTGACTGAGGATTTCTCTTAAACAGGGAATTCCTTGGAAAATTACTAAGAGCATATGTGTAAAACCATCTAGGAGTTGAATTTGGATGTAACTACACGGTCATATATACTTGTCTGACCAAGTAATTACTTGGTCAGCATAAAATTGAATGTAATTGGAAAGGCGTACTTATACTATTCAATTATTAAGGGAGAAGTGAGAATTAGTGGTAATTGCACCGTGTAATTACAAGGTTATTTTTTATTTTTTTCTTTTTGTTTTAATAATTTATTTGTTTATCATTATTTTAAATTTTTTATTTTTCTTCTACTTTTAAATTTAATCTTAAATTTTAAATATATATTTTTTGTACATTATTTTTCTAGCTATACTTCTTGTGATTTCATGTAGTTTCACGTATATATTATTTCTTATTCTGTTTTACTTTCTTCATTTAGCGTAATTGCGTTATTATTTTAGTTTTTGAAACTATACCTCCTAATATTAGAAATAATAACTCACTAACAAACTTGGCGTATAGTAAATGAGTGATGCTATTAAAGTAGTATTTAATTGTTTAAAAGGTTATAAACTTATTATGTTTCCTAATATTAATTGGTATATGATCTTATTTTTATTATGTTGATAAAGTAGTTTTTCCTAGGATTTTGAAATTATTTTATATTATGGTTCCAATTTACTTGTTTAAGTAGTGTTGGCTTGTTATTCACATTGCATATTATTTATTTTTTAGTTAGAATTGATCGCTTAATTTTGTCAAGCATTTTCATAATCTTATGATATTATTTATAAATATTAATTTATTTATCAAACATGTATTCCGTGACGTTCTTACAAATCATATATTTTTAGTTTTTATAATTAATTAAACTAAATTATTAATTTGAAATATATATAGATGATTTTTTGTTAATGTATATTCAAGAAAAAATATGCATCATAAATATCAAATCTAATATTATTTATACTTATAAAAAATCATTTATAGGCATATATTTTTCAGATGGTATATTACAAACCATTCAGAATGATATGATCAGTTACTAATACACTAATAATTTTTTTTTAAAATTTATTAGTGTATTAGTAACTAATAAATTAATTATCATAAATATAATTAGTTAATAATAACATAATAATTAAGTGAAAAATATCATGAGAGAACATACTAAATTGTGTATAATTTAATAATTTAAGTATAATTATTAAAAAGGAAAAAGTTAGCTAAATTTATCATTAATGTTAGGTTTAACTATCTCAAATAATAAATTTATTGTCATAGATATAATTAATTAATTTAAACTAAATAATTAAATATGGATAACTTAAATTAGACCAAAACAATTAAAATGGTTAATCTTTCATTTTTGCATGTGTTTAAAAATGATAAAATTTAGTTATCGAATGTTTACTTGAATGATATTTTGTAAATATTATAAGTTAAATTTAAGTGTTGAGTGATCTTCTAATTCTATTTTCAAATATCCTCTCGATTAATTTTTAAAATTGACGTAACTAAATTTTGTGCTCGTTAGTAGAATTGGAGAAATTTTTTTACCAATTATTTAATTAGGTATATATAGTGTTTAATTTTGAAAAAAAATAATTAGTACTGGATTTTGAATCCGCACTTACTATATTTTTTTAAATATAGAGAGAATAAATAATTTTACAACTTTATTTTGTAGATGGAAAAAGTGGCAGAGAAATTGCTTGGCTCCCGTACCACATCGGATGAAGTATTTAACGCTTTGGCCTTTATAGGTGGATTACCGAAAGAGATTTGGACAACATATTTCTTCCAGTAATTAATGCAGGGGATCTACTTTGTGTGTAATGGGTAAAGGAACAGGGTGGTGTGATGATTCGGCCCATCGTCACAAGAGTTACCATTTCGTTACCGCTTCATTTATGTATTTCATGTTTCTATATCTGTAATTCTGATGATTTGGTTACTTTTGGGAGGTGATTTGTGACTTAGGGGAGCAATCAGAATTGAATTAGGAGGTCCGATCTAGAAACAGACTTGAATTGGCTAAGTTGGAATTTTGACGGAATCCGATTGATAGGTGAGATTTAGATCCGGGAGTTGGAATGGAATTCCAATAATTTCAGTAAGCTTCGTTAGGTAATTTTGGATATGTTCGCAAATTTTCAGATTATTCGGACATCGTTTGGTCGGGTTTTTGATTGGATGTTGGTTTCAGAAGTTCTAGTTGAAACTTAGGCTTGAATTCGCCTTGATTTGTTGATTTCCGTGTTTAAGGGTGTGTTTTTATGATTGGAACAAGTTTGTATCATATTTTGGAGTAGCTTGGTGGTTTTCGTTGGGTCCCATGGGCCTGGGGGTGAATTCGGTGGTCCAAACGGACCATTTTTTGCTAAATGAGGGATCAAGTCTATTGTCATAAGTGCAGCAGACATTTGTTCTTCGCGATCGCAATAGCAGTCACGCGATCGCGTAGAGTACTGGAGAGTTGAGAATTTTTACCCTTCGCGATCGCGAAGTGTGGGGTGCGATCGCGTAAAGTCAGGTTTGGGTGCATTGCGATCGCAATAGATGAGGTCGCGATCGAGTAGTGTTGGTTTCGCTGAGCATCGCGATTGCATCAGGGTCCACGCGATCGCGTAGAAGGAAATGAGGACTGCTAAAAAATTTTCATCGCGATAGCAAGCCAAGGGCTGCGATCGAATAGAGTTAAAATACCTGGCAGACGGGTTAAGACCAGAACATTTCAGTCGCGAACTATTAGTATATTTCCTCCATTTTTGAGTTCCTTGAGAGCCAAGTAGCGGAAATTGAAGGGGATTTCATCGGGAAAACATTGGAGGTAAGTTTTATGGTCTAAATACACGATTTTATCGTAGAATCTTCATCTATTTAACTGAAAATGGAAGGATTAATGGGGGATTTTTGCTCTAAGCCTGTATTATGGTAAATCATTAATTTGAATGGGAAAACGGAGTCCGATTTTGATAAACTTTATATGTATGGACTCGTGTCGAGATAAGGATTCCGAAAATGTAACATTTGTAATTTTTCGAGAAGTATACCGAAAGTCAGGTTTTGGCAACTTTGTGGTTATTTGTGTAATTTGAGTTGTTTCGATTGTGTAATGTCCCTTTAGCCTATTTTGATGCATTTCTATTGATTTGATCAGATTCTACACCTGTGGAGGCTGATTCTCATGGAAAGGGCGTTGTGGACTAGTCTTCGAGCCGAGACAAGGTGAGTAATGGGTGTGGGTGATGACCAGCGGGTTCAAAACTCCGGTATATCACTATGTGACGTTGTATTGAGGCGAGACACGTACTCTCCTGTGAGTGCGGGGTCGAATGTGATTGGGGACTATGTCTTAGTCCGACCTGATAATACTATACTGTGTTGGCTATTATTGAGCCGGTGAACCTCCTACTTGGATGGTTGTGGATATCTTTGGGCTATGAGCCAGTTATTGGGATCCCGTGAGGATCGTTGCTATTGTTCCTATGATATTAACATGCTATTTTGATAGCAGTCCTGAGATATTACTATCTAAAATGGTTTTTCAAACTCTACAATTTCTGAAACACTATTTTCTACTGAAAATGATAAAACGAGATTTCAAATACTAATTCTGTGCCTGTTAGGCTTGCATTGCATTATAGTTGACTGGTAGTGGATCGGGTTGTGCGCCGCAGCATATCATGATATTGTGCTTGGGTTGTAGGAGTCCCTCCGGAGTCTGAACCCCCACAGTGAGCACGGGTACCCAAATGAATTGGGCTACACGCCGTAGCGGTCATATTCATGCATTGCATTGCATTTAGCGATACCTGTTATTCTGATAGCTGATATTGTTTGTTTCTGATATTGCTCATGTTGATAACTGATACAAGATATTGTTGTATAGCCTTACTTAGTGTTGATTGGATTTTCTTAACTTCGCTGTCTTACCCTTGCTTATTATCATTGTGTTGGAAGTACTCACACTACTTCCTGCACCTTGTGTGCAGATCCAGGTACGTCACAGCAGAGCTGAGTCTACATCCGCTCGGAGAGCTTTACTTGGACAGTCGAGGTAGCTACCAGCGTCCGCAGGACCTAAATCTCCAGTCTATTTTACTTTTCTTAGACTATTCTGAACTTACAGTCACAGTTGTATACACTATCACCGCTATGTATTCTGTAGAGGCTTATGACTTATGACTCCTGATTCGGTGAGAGGTTTATACTGGTTTTGGGGATGTCTAATCCTGATGTATCGGATGTTATTTCATTACACTATCATCGTTTATGCTTAAAAACGGGTAAAGTGAGAGCTGATAACTTTGTGTTATAGTTGATTGGTTGGGCTGGCCTAGCAATATGTTGGGCACCATCACGACCGGGTTTTGGGGTCGTGACAAGTTGGTATCAGAGCCTAGGTTACTAGGCCTCATAAGTCTTCAGCCGGTTGGTAGAGTCTCATGGATCGGTACGGGGACGCTTGTACTTATCCTCGGGAGGCTACAGAACCTTTAGGAAAACTTCAAATTCTTGAAATTCATGTCGTGCGACTTTGTTGATCCGAAACTAAACTTTGTCATTCTATTCTCTCGCAGATGGCGAGAACTCGTGCTACAGGACGAGGTAGACGACCACCATTGCCACCTGCTAGAGGCCGTGGTCATGTTAGGTGTAGAGAAGTAGGGCAGCTGAGGCAGTGCCAGCTGACCCACCCGTTGTCCCTATTGGGGAGCAGCCCCCAGTGGTTGATGCTCCAGCAGCACCAGCTCATGCACCGACGATGTCTATTCTCTTTCTTGGTCTTTAGGAGACTTTGGCTCAGATGTTATTAGTATGTTCTGGATTGGCTTAGGTAGTATCAGCTACCGCTACAGCAGCGACATCCCAGACCGAGGGTGGTCATCAGACCTCCGCAGCTCGCACACCTGAGCAGGTGGTACATGGACTTCATACGCCAGAGGCGGTCCCAGCTCAGGCAATTGCACCGGTTGTTCCAGCTGCACCAGCCCCAGAGTATGTGGTATCGGTGATGCCTGACGACGAGCAGCGTCGCCTGGAGAGATTTGGTAGACTCCAGTCACCTCATTTCAGTGGTACTAAGGGCGAGGATGCGCAGTGTTTCTTAGATAACTACCAGAGGATGATACGTACAACTGGGATTCTTGAGTCCAGCGGTGTTTCATTTACTACCTTCGAGTTTACTGGTCCATCATTCGATTGATGGGAGGAGTTTGAGAGGCGTAGGCTTGCAGGAGCAGCACCTCTTACCTGACAGCAGTTTTCCACTCTCTTTTTAGAGAAGTATGTGCCTCAGTCCCGTCGAGAGGAGCTACGTTTCTAGTTTGAGTGGTTAGTACAGGGCGACATGTCAGTGACCCAGTATGAGCTGAGGTATACTCTATTGGCTAGGCATGTTATCTGGATGATCCCGACAGATCGAGAGAGGATCAGGAGGTTCATTGATGGCCTCAACTATTCCATTCGTATTTTGATGACCAGAGAGAGAGCATTATCATCATCTTTTGAGCAGGTTGTGGATATGGCATGCTCCATTGAGGTGGATCGTCGCCATGAGCGGGAGAAGCGAGAGGCCAAGATGCCTCGAGGTTCTGGTAGCTTTAGTGGTGCTCCATCTAGAGGGCAGTTTCACCAGGGCAAAGGTCGCTCATCTAGACCTTCTCAGTCAAGTCGCCCTGAGCATAGCAGAGCTTCTTCTTCTGGTTGTGGCCGCTAGGGTTTCCATCAGGGCAGTCTTCACTTAGTGCCATCCCAGCTCAGAGTACAGCACCTACTTCTTCAGCCCAGGGTTAGTCTGCAGCGAGGGGTTCCCTTCAGTCCCCTTCTCCAGCGCCAGGCAGTTGTTTTGAGTGTGGCGAGTTTTGGCCACATGAGGAGGCAGTACCCTCGACTTCTCAGTGGACAGGTCTCAGTAGAGGGATCAGCCCTCCTCTTCAACACCATCTCAGGCTAGTATAGTTGGAGGTCAGTCTTCTCGAGGTCGCCCCAGAGGTGATGAGCGATCGAGTGGGGGCCAGGCACGCTTCTATTCACTCCCTGACAGGCGTGATGTAATTGCCTCCGATTTAGTGATTACAGGTATTATTTTAGTTTGTCACAGAGATGCCTCTATTTTATTTGATCCCGGGTCCACATATTCGTACGTGTCTTCTTATTTTGCACAGCATGTGGGTGCAACCCGTGGTAGTCTTGATTTGCATATTCATGTATCCACCCTAGTGGGTGATACGATTATTGTGGATCATGTCTATAGATCTTGTGTTACTTCTATTGGGGGTCTGGAGACCCGGGTGGATCTGTTATTGTTAGGTATGGTGGACTTCGATGTGATATTGGGCATGGACTGGTTGTCTTCGTGCCATGCTATATTGGACTGTCATGCCAAGACAGTTACATTGGCTATTACTGGTATTCCTCGGATTGAGTGGTGGGGTTCGACTGATTACGTCCCTAGCCGTGTTATTTCGTTCTTAAAGGCTCAGAGAATGGTTGAAAAAGGGTGTTTGTCGTATCCAGCATTTGTGAGGGATGTGGGAGCTGAGTCTCATAGTATTGATTTTGTGCCTGTTGTGAGGGATTTTCCAAATGTATTCCCATCAGACCTGCTGGGTATGCCACCGGACAGGGACATCGATTTTGGTATTGACTTGGTGCCGAGCACTCAGCCCATTTCTATTCCTCCTTATCGGATGGCACCAGCTGAGCTGAAGGAATTGAAAGAACAGGTTCGGGAGCTTTTGGATAAGGGATTCATTCGCCCTAGTGTGTCCCCGTGGGGTGCAACAGTGTTATTTGTTAAGAAGAAAGATGGTTCTATGCGGATATGCATTGATTATAGACATCTGAACAAGGTGACAGTGAAGAACAAGTATCCCCTACCGCGCATTGATGATTTATTTGATCGGTTACATGGTGCGAGGGTGCTTTCGAAGATTGACCTTTGTTCAGGCTATCATCAGCTGAAGATTAGGGACTCTGACATTATGAAGTCTGCATTCACGACTAGATATGGGCACTACGAGTTCCTAGTGATGTCTTTTAGGCTGACCAACACCCCAGCAGCGTTCATGCATCTGATGAAAAGTGTGTTCAGGCCTTATTTGGATTCATTCATGATCGTGTTCATTGATGATATTCTAGTTTACTCCCGTAGCCAGGAGGATCACGCTCAGTATTTGAGCATTGTGTTGCAGAGGTTGAGGGAGGAGAAATTGTATGCTAAGTTCTCCAAGTGCGAGTTTTGGATCGAGTCAGTAGCATTTCTGGGTCATGTGGTGTCTTGTGATGGTATTCAGGTTGACCCAAAGAAGATAGAGGCGGTTCAGAGTTGGCCTAGACCGTCCTCAGCTACGGAGATCAGGAGTTTCCTTGGTTTGGCGGGGTACTATTGCCGGTTTGTTCAGGGGTTTTCATCCATTGCTTCTTCTTTGACCATATTGATGCAAAAGGGTGCACCATCCGTGTGGTCGGATGAGTGCGAGGAGAGCTTCCAGAAGCTCAAGACAACTTTGACCACAACTCTAGTATTAGTGTTGCCATCAGCTTCAGGTTCATATACTGTATATTGTGATGCCTTGAGAGTGGAAATAAGTTGTGTATTGATTCAGGAGGGTAGAGTGATTGCTTATGCTTCTCGGCAGTTGAAGCCTCATGGGAAAAACTACCCTGTTCATGATTTGGAGCTAGCTGCCATAGTTCATGCCTTGAAGATTTGGAGGTACTATTTGTACGGCGTGTCCTGTGAGGTGTATGCCGATCATCATAGTCTCCAGCATTTGTTCAAACAGAAGGATCTTAATTTGAGACAACGGAGATGGCTTGAGTTGCTCAAGGATTATGACATTACTATTCTATATCATCCGGGAAGGCCAATGTGGTGGCCGATGCTTTGAGCCGGAAGGCGGTCAGTATGGGGAGCTTGGCATATATCCCAGTTGGGGAGAGGTCATTTGCTTATGATGTTCAGGCATTAGCCAATCGGCTAATGAGGTTAAATATTTCAAAGCCCAGCAGGGTGTTGGCTTGTGTAGTTTTTCGGTCTTCTTTATATGATCATATATGTGAGCGCCAGTATGATGATCCACACTTGCTTGTCCATAAAGACAGAGTTCAGCATGATGATACCAGAGATGTCACTATTGTTAGTGATGGTGTATTGAGGATGCAGAGACGTATATGCTTGCCAAATGTTGATTGCCTTCGTGAGTTGATATTAGAGGAGGCCCATACCTCGCGGTATTCTATCCATTCAGGTGTCGTGAAGATGTACCAGGACTTGAAACATCATTATTGGTGGAGGAAGATGAAGATGGATATTGTGAGACATGTACACGGTGCCTCAACTGTCAGCAGGTCAAGTACGAGCATCAGAGGTCCGGTAGCGTGTTTCAGCGTATTAATATTCCCGAGTGGAAGTGGGAAAGGATCACTATGGACTTTGTCAGTGGACTCCCTCAGACAGCGAGGAAATTTGATTCGGTTTGGGTGATTGTGGATAGGCTGACCAAGTCAGCTCACTTCCTTCCTGTGTGTACTACATACTCCTCGTAGCGGTTGGCTGAGATATTCATTCGTGAGATTGTGAGATTGCATGGAATTCCAGTTTCTATCATATCAGACAGAGGTACTCAGTTTACTTCGTAGTTCTGGAGGACATTTCAGCGTGAGTTGGGCTCTCAGGTTGAGTTGAGTACCGCATTCCATCCTCGGACGGACGGACAGTCCGAGCGTGCTATTCAGATCTTGGAGGATATGTTGAGAGATTGTGTTATTGATTTCGGTGGTTCATGGGCTGATTATTTACCTCTTGCAGAGTTTGTCTATAACAACAACTACCAATCTAGTATCCAGATGGCGCCGTATGAGGCTTCATATGGGAGACGGTGTAGATCTCTAGTTGGTTGGTTTGAGCCCGGTGAGGCAAGATTGTTGGGGACAGAGTTAGTCCAGGATGCTTTGGACAAGGTGAAGGTGATTCAAGAGAGACTTCGCACAGCTTAGTCGCTCCAGAAGAGTTACGCGAACCGAAAGGTTCGGGATGTGTCTTATTCTGTGGGTGAGAAGGTTTTACTGAAGGTTTCGCCTATGAAAGGCGTCATGAGATTTGGGAAGAAAGGAAAGCTCAGTCCGAGATTCATTGGCCCTTTTGAGATCATCAGGAGGATTGGAGAGGTGGCCTATATGCTCGCTTTGCCACCTAGTCTATCGGGAGTTCATCCAGTGTTCCACGTATCCATGCTCAGGAAATATGTTGGCGACCCATCGCATGTGTTGGATTTCAGTACTATTCAGCATAATGATGACTTGACCTATGCTGTGGAGCCTATAGCCATATTGGGTCGTCAGGTGAGAAGATTGAGATCCAAGGACATTGCATCAATAAAAGTTCAGTGAAGAGGTCGGCCGGTGGAGGAGGCCACTTGGGAGATCGAGCGGGAGATGCGGAGAAGATATCCTCAGTTATTTGAGTCTCCAGGTATGTTTCTTGACCCGCTCGAGGACGAGCGTTTGCTTAAGTGGGGGAGAATGTGATGACCCGGCCCGTCGTCATGAGAGTTACCACCCTGTTACCTCTTCATTTATATGTTTTATATTTTTATATCTGTGTTAGAGTCGATCGGGTGAATTGGGAGTGATTCTGGTTGAAAATGAGGCTTATAGCCTTTTGAAATGAAGCTTGTTTATGAAAAGTCAACCTGGAGTTGACTATGTGGTTAGAGGGATCAGAATTGAATTCTGATGATTTGGTTAGTTCCGGGAGGCGATTTGTGACTTAGGGGAGCGATCAGAATTGAATTTGGAGGTCTGGTATAGAAATAAGCTTGAATTTGCTAAGTTGGAATATTGGCGGAATCCGATTGATAGGTGAGATTTTGATCCAGGAGTCGGAATGAAATTCCGATAGTTGCAGTAGCTTCGTTAGGTGATTTTGGATATGTCTGCAAATTTTCAGGTCATTCGGATATCGTTTGGCCGGGTTTTTGATTGGATGTTGGTTTCGGAAGTTCTAGTTGAAACTTAGGCTTGAATTCGCCTTGATTTGATGATTTCCGTGTTTAAAGGTGTGTTTTTATGATTGGAACAAATTTGTATCGTGTTTTGGAGTAGGTTGGTGGTTTCCGTTGGGGTCCCGGGGGCCTCGGGGTGAATCCGAGGGTCCAAACAGACCATTTTTGGCTAAATGAGGGATCGGGTCTGCTGTGAGAGCTCAACTTCTTATCCATCCAAATGCTCAATTATTATGCAATCTATAAATAAATATAAGTCTAATGTTACCACTCGTGAACTCTATAATCTATTTCGCTTTAAGTAGAATTTTTAGGTTATAACCAACATCTTGGTTTGAGTCAATTGAATTCATTAGACTATGTATCATTATCTTTTCTTAAAAAATCCTATCCATCGCTAGTTTACTCTTCCAAATCTCAAAATCTCCTTTAATAAATCCTACAGAAAACTTGCAGGATTAGTAATAATAATTTCTCATATTGTATCTTCTTAAAAACTTGTTTGAAATAAATTTTTTCTTGATATCCCTATAATTCTGGATTATAATAATTTTTTTGCTCAACTAATCCATCAATTAGCTTATGTAGAATATAAATCTGATTTTGTTCATGAGCATCCAATTCAATTGCAACGCTTCATATATAGTGACAATATCATCTTTTTAATTCTACCCATGAATCTCTTACTGGTATTAATTTTTAATATTTTGAACATAGCATAATTATTATAATATAGACTATATATCAACAACGTAGAATAAGAGTTCGAGTAAATACCCAAAAGAATCAGTAAGTAATTCAGATCCCTTGGCTTCTATTGATATGATTCAACGCATCGCTCCTCTCCAAAATCGTTGCTTGAGCTTTTACGGCTATCAAAGTCCTTTTCTTTTTAGAGAAATTTTCATAAAACTATCATCATTTAGTTATAAAACTGTCTAAATATATCATTTGCTATATTACGGATTGTAAATACGTTTTCTGTTGTTATAAGATATTTTTGATGTATTTAAGCTACTATATTCATAAATATAGTAATATTTCTAGGCGTGAAATAGGGGATTACAGCTAGACAGATTTTTGTATTCGAGTGTATTCGACTATATTCTTTGCGTGAAACATGGGATTACAACTGGACAGATTATTGTATTCGACTATATTCATGGTATGAAACAGGGAATTACACTGTTTTTAAATGGAAAGTGAATCAATTAACATAATCGACTCCTAATATAACTCAACAAACTCAATTACAACACACAAATTTTATATTTTCAATTATAAAAAAGATTCTCAACCGAAAAATACCCCAAAAACAAAGCAATCTTCAGAGAAATTATATAATACATATGAATACATAAATTATATTAATTAAAAAATATATTTATACATTCATGGTATATAGAGAGACAGTGAATACAATGAAATACATAGAATACAATGTGATACATTGAAATATAATAACAAAAAACAGTTAATACACTGAAATACATGGAATACAACGAGACATTGAATTACAAAATAGACAATAAATACAATCAAATACAACGAGATACATTGAAATACATTGAAATACATTGAAATATATTAACAGAATTCAAGTTGCTCAACCCTCAATTCTATCGTCTTTGTTTAAGAACAACCTTAATGTCATCTCATTGTAGCAACATCACTATCCAATCCTCGCGCGCATGCAGCTTTGCCTCCGGTTGCCTTAGTTAACTCCAGCTTATTTGAAACTAGGCATAACAGTAATAGTTATTGCTGTAATATCTAATTTCTTACGAGAACAGAGAACTCCCAAGCTCCAACTCCATATAGCACACGAATCACCGTACCTAATTCCAAATTCCACCATATGAATACATATTACACCTCAAGTACCCAATCATTCCATGAAAGATATTCAAAAATCCCCTGTGCCATCAAACAAACTCAGATATCAGCAGTCGGTCTAACAAGAAAGCACTGCAATACTACCAAAGTATCATTAGTTAAATCACATTACCTTTTTTTTATATGTATACTCTCGTCAAATCACTTCCAATTAGCAGTATCATTCCCTTGATTCTCTGAGG
This sequence comes from Nicotiana noctiflora, assembly GCA_032618575.1. NCBI lineage: Eukaryota > Viridiplantae > Streptophyta > Magnoliopsida > Solanales > Solanaceae > Nicotiana > Nicotiana noctiflora. The sequence continues at coordinate 110,189 of JASVEL010000744.1, forward strand.
CTACCCATTGCCGAGGAGTTTTATGAACTTCCTTTCAGAACTGAACTGAAACCTCATACATGCAAATCTCAATCCTTTATAACATACTGCATATTCCATACTATCCAAGGACAGGAAGAAAACTTTTATCTCCCTTCTGAGCCACAGACATCTACTCACTCAACTAGTCAAGAACTTCCATTGGTCCCATATAAAAGAAAAATTATTACACATTCCATGTCTCTCATGCCCATAGAAAATATATATCTCCAAACCACGGTAGAAACCATCAAGAACTCCCTGATTTCCCTTTGCACAAATTAGACCTGCCAGGACTGAATCCTTCTAACTCGACCAAGCTAAGAAATCCATCAACCCCAAGAGCATTGCTGCAAAATACTTGTAAGGGCTCACTACCTCGAACACATGCGAAGAATTAATCATATCCTTACCATACCGATTCGATCTACTATCAAGCTATTCCATCTATCTAATTTTCCTTCTAATTCATCATCAACTTGATATTTCTCCCTTCCTGTAGAACCACAATTCCTCAACCCAGGCTTACCACGCGAGAACCAAGCATGAACCACACTGTCTGAAACCAGTAAGTTATTGAACACTCTCTCTCGAATATTCCCAAAAACACCACATTCCACATCACTTAACTCTGAAGAAATTCCTGTGAATCTAAATCTGTTACCTTACTTTCTTGATACTGATGCATAGAATCCCATAATTAACATAAAAAGACCACAAGTATGAACCTCTTCCAATGAAAACACAGTTTCTAACCACACACGCAACTTTAAAATACATGATTGTTCCCTGTAGACTCTTGAACACATTAGAACCATTTTCGAAAATCATTCTCTCTTATTCAAACTGTAAATCACCTGACCTGATAGACAGAAGCACATGTGCCTCATTGGCACTCCGATACCACAAAATGATATCTTTATCCCAATACAACCAAGCAACTTCCTGCTCTATATGCCGAGCATCCTTTGGTAATAACACTCTAGACATTCTGTGATTATCACACTCTATAAAGCACAATATGATCTCTGTCACAATTTCGCTTCACTCGTGCCATCCTCGGCTCAATTTAACCAGAACTGATTCGCCAGCATGCCTCAAACCGGAACTAACATAGCACACAGCCGTGCAATCAACTAATCAACAACAACCTTTCCAACTTGGCTTGAAGCCATATATCAGGACACACTCAATAACCCATAACACTTTTACTCTAATGATGCCACAATACCATAGTGAGATTAAACTCAAATCATTTACAAGTTTGTGAACACAAAGATCATCTAGTACTATAATCCTCTGCAATCTTGCATCAATCCCTACATCAGTTGAGTCCACTCTCTTAAGCGACCCGAATTTTCAAATTTCAACACGTGCTCTTCAATTACGCATGAGACCTTCTAACATACACATAAGGATCATACCACTTAAGGACACTCCACAGGAGATAACCCTCCCGCTTCGCCTCAATTTAGTATTTCTGCATACCTTCCATCATCATACACATTACACAATCATTTAGTCTTCCTGTGTCTGAACTCATACCGCAACATGAAATTTACTTCACTCCCGACTAGGAGACATAAAAAGATTATTCACACACCCATAACTCGGGGCTACACATCCATTCACAATGGAAATCAAACACTTAATAGTTCTTCTATCATCTAGGAAACCTTCATCGTCCCTTCCAAGTCACATAAATACATCTCGCAGAATGAACATACTCATTACGTGGCTATACAGCCGTCACTTCCACTAATAGGGACAATACCGAATGTATAAGTTCAAATCACTTACTCACACAATCAGCACCTCGGTGCTCAAGCTATAAGCAAAGATTCGGCCTCAAGTCCTCCAGACTGGCCCAATATATGCTCACAGGGATTGCATCTCGCCCCTCGGTCGGGGAATCATAAGCCATCAAGGCACATCTGATACTGAGAGTTCATGCACGCCTACAAACGTGTGGAAGAAATTTCAAGAGTTTCTCTTCAAGATGAAACAAGTACGCACAATAAGAATTCAAGAATGTGAAGGTTTCCTAAAGGTTCTGCAGCCTCTCGAGGATAAGTACAGACGTCTGTACCGATCTGCGAGAACACAACTAAAGCTGTTCATGACTCGTGAGACCTAGTAACCTAGACTCTGATATCAACTTGTAACGACTCAAACCCCGCTCCAGTCGTAATGACGCCTCTCGTAAAGATAAGGCTAGCCAACCAACCCTATTTGCCTTTTAAAAAAATAGATGACATGAATAAACAATTTTAAAGATGATTCAATAATATTACTTGGCGGAAGTACAACCAAACACAACCCAAATTGGGGTGTCACATGTCAAGAGCATCTAGAGGAGTCTAAATACAACTACAAGGCCATGAATATACAGAATTAAATTTAGAAGGAAAGGAAGAAATCTGGTGTCACGATGCTGGCGGTCATCTTGCTCAACTACGATAGCAAAAACCTTCACTAGCTCAAAACCCGTTATCGAATGAACAAATACATGCATCTGCACGCGAGGTGCAATGAGTAAAGTGAGTACTCTAAATCAGTGAATAATAAAAGTAAATAATAACTGAGCATCAAGAAATCACGTAAAGCAACCAATATGTTGTATAGAAGTTGGGTACAATTTTCTGAGAAAATAGGGGAATATGTGAAATCTTTAGAAATACCATGGCTTAGTTCAAATCTCTTTTGAAAATTATCTTTTCCATAATTACAAAAACAATTTCAAAATAGTTAGTGCTGATAAGCACGGAATATTAGCCCCTCGGGCACAAATACCACAGTATAACAGGTAAAAAGACAAGTAAATATGCAAGACGAGCACATCAAAGTTCGGCCCTCGGGCAATATCTAAAAAACAGATTTGTCCCCTCGGGCATGATTTATGTTCCTGATCAGTTATTGTTACCTGACCGGTCAGTCATTGTTACCTGACAAAAAGCGTATTACAGTGCCATTGTTACCACTGATCAATCATTGTTACCTGACTGTTCAGTCATTGTTACCTGACCAAAACTCGTATAATAGTCCCATTATTACCATTGTCTAAAATTTGTCCGCTCTAGATAGGTACCCGCACTCACTGTGGGGGTGCATACTCCGGAAGGGCTCCTATAGCCCAAGCACTATATCATCATAAGGCCTGAAAGCTTGTACATATAAACATGAGGCCTGAAAGCCTTCTTACATTACACTCGAGGCCTGAAGCCTCCTCATATATCACTCGAGGCTTGAAAGCCTCCTCACATCACTCAATATATCCTCATATATGGTCGTCCGCCTCACTCAGCCAAAAAATATCATAATCCCCTCGGGCATCAATAAAGCGCTCAGCCTAATTAACAATGGAAAATATCAGTTAAGTCTCGAAGTTCAATTAAAATGGCTGAGTTTGCAAATCAATATAATCAACAGGACTGAGTTCAAGTAGTATGTCAAATAGTGAGGAAACAATGGTAAAATCCCCCGACAGGTTCAAATAATTGGCACGAAGCCCAAATATGGAAATCAGCCCAAATCATGATAATAACATATATGTTTCCATCAAATAAGCGATAAGATCATCAATCGAGATGGGCCAAGTCATAATCCCCAACGGTGATCTACCTCACACTCGCTATCCGGCGTGTAAGTCACCTCAATATAGCACTTTGGTGTGCAAATCTCGGATTTCAAACCCTCAAGATATCATTTGCAATCATTAATCACCTCGAATCAGTGAAATCTCTAGCTCGTGATGCCTTTGCCCCTCAAATCGGCCTCCACGCACGTCGAATCTATTCAAATCAGAGTGAACACATCACAATATGCAAAGGGGACAATACCCAATCGAAAACAATCAAAAAATATCAAGAATCTCGAAATTTGCAAAACCCGCACCCCGGCCCACTTGTCAAATCTCAAAATTTTTTATATTAATAGGTTCCTTATCTCGCCACGAATCTATACATATAAAGAATACCAAAATCGAAGTTCAATTTACCCTTCAAACCCCAATTTAAAATCTCAAAATCTCAAGCCCTAGTTCTTCCTTCATTAGCTAAATTTCCATGAATTTCTATGTCGATTTCACATAATAATCATGTTTTAGTTCACAGGACTTACCTCCAATCAATCCTCTTCGAAACCCTCTTCAATTTCTCCCAAAGAGATCTCAAAATGTTCAACAATAGTAGAAAAATGACTTAAGCTCGCGAAATAAAAATATTTGAAACCCTTCTGCCTAGCTCCAGAAATCCTTCATCGCGATCGCGATCGCTACCAAGGCCCCGCGATCGCGAAGCACTAAAATCCAAGGCTCCAGATTAACCCTATGCGAACGGGAATAGCACCTTGTGATCGCGATGCTCAATATCCCAGACCTATGCGAACGTGAATAGCACCTTGCGATCACGAAGCATTAGAAATTCACTTTCCGTGTTTGCGGACCCGCTATTGCGAACACGAAGAACAAAAATTTGGCCTGCCAAAATTCTTCTATGAGATCGCGGCACCAGGCTCGCAATCACGAAGATCAAAATACCCCTGCACATCTACAATATCTCAAAGTCCATCCCATTTAGCCATCCAAAATCACCCAGAGGCCCCAGGGACCTCAACCAAAAGCACCAACACTTCCTAAAACATCGTCCAAACTTGTTCAATCATCAAAACACCTCAATTAATAACAAAACCATCAAATCACATCGGATTCAAGCCTAAGTTCTTCTAAAACTTTCGAATCACGCATTCGATCAAAAATCAAACCAAATCACCTCCGAATGACCTGGAATTTTGCACACACCTCCCAAATAACATATTGAAGCTACAGCAACTCTCGAAATTCCATTCCGACCCTCAGATCAAAATCTCACATATCAACCGGAAATTACCAAAATTCTAACTTCGCCAATTCAAGCCTATTTCTACATCGGACCTCCGAAATAAATTTTGATCACACTTCTAAGTCACAAACTAACCCCTGAAGCTAACCGAATCATCGGAAATCACATCCTAGCTTTATAACTTATAAGTGAACCTCCGATTGACATTTCCAAACCAACCTTCCTTAAAGAGACTAAGTGTCTCATTTTCTACCAAAATCAATCCAAATCAACTCTAACACACCAATTACTGATAATGAAATATGAAAAAGCATAAAATGGGAGGAAACGGGGCGGTAACTCTTGAGACGACGGATCGGATCGTCACAAAAAGCTTACATTACACTTCATAATCTGAGGTGCTCTACTTATAATTATCAGCAAACTAAACTTCTCTCTTAATTCTTTTTCTTATTGGTGATACTTTGAGATTACAACTTCAATATGCTTTACAACACCAATTACCATATGATGTACGAAACTTTTTTGATATCTCATTTCCATCCGTTCACCAAGCACAGGGATGTCGGGATAGGTTGTTTGGATTCTCGAAGGTATGGTTAACATCTCTACCATTCGAGGGAGAATTGATAACTGAAATTTCTCTTCTTCCTATTATATTGGGTCATTATTGTTTTAATTTTATTTTCTTAATGCTATTGGTTTTATCCTCCTCTTTCCTTTGCTCTTTTTTATTTTCCATAAACGAATTTAAATTTCTTACTCTCTGTTATCATTGATTTTATTTCTTTGTAAGGATTTGGTAACATACTGTATGAATTAGTGTATGAATTATTTACCTTTCTCGGTCAAACACGGAAACTTTTGCTGCCTTCACTGACTTTTATACTTTTTTTCTTCTAGATTATTTTAAAGTAATCAAAGGTTTATTGGAAAAGTGGTACAAGGAGATCAAAAGGAAAACTAGAAAATGCCAACTTGGTTGTTTCTTTTTTGTTTTATATCTTATGTATTTGGTATTAAGTGAAATATTTTAACTAATATTGAGTTAAATAAGTGATAAAACTGCTTGAACAACATTAATTTTCTGCGAATGTGCTTGGTTTTTTTTTTTTTTTTTAAGTTTGAGGTCCTTTACAGTATGACTGAAGAATTGAAAGGTAATTTGGATTTTCATAATGCATTAAATATAACTTTCTATATAAGGAGGTATCAAGTTATATTTGTAGTTTGGGCTAAGCCTATAACCTATCAATTTAATTGCTTATGGTATTCATGGCATTAAAAAAAATATGACCTTAGTTTCTGGTGAGGGCCGTGTATAGAAATTAACTGGTAAGATATAATCTGATATCCATCTTAGCTTTTGAACTATGGAGTCTCATATAGCAATAATCTTTACCAATAAAGAAATTATAGATTTTACTGATAGCAAAAGCTTATTGATGACTTAGACTAAGTAGCTAGATGTGTGACTTAATTTGTGTTGAATCATATATTTTTTTTGTCTAACTGAAATTCTGGTAAGGATTATGTTTGAAGTGCAAAGATCTAATGTATTTTGTGCCTTTATGCAGGATAACTAAAACTCATATTTGGTTGCAGCAGTGCCACTTTTTATGCTTTCTCTTTGATAATTGCTATTGGCAAACTTTGGTTTCTCAATCTGCTAATTTTAGCTGAAATGCGTTCTTACTTTATTAATGTTGTTAATGTTTTTATTAAGGATAGAAAATCTTGGTCGTCTGTCACTAGCCATTCGTGTCATCCTTCTTTCTGGTACAATCAAACAATATTTCTCTGTGCAGGATAATGACCTTTAACTAATATTCTTGCTCTTTGATACCGTGACATTGTTAATTATTGAGTGCTTATTATTTTAAATATTTGTAAAAGGTATATATATTTAATTATTTATTCTCCTTAGAGATGAAATCATTAAGGATAACAAGAGTGGAATTGCCTCTAGCCGCTTTCATTGGTATATTTGAGAATCCAGTAAAACCATGGCTACAAGTATTACAGTGAAATGTTGTATCTCAATTCCAGAAAAACATCTGTTGCAATTCACCTACTTGTACCTTATTTAGTTTTTGCAAGAATAGATTTTGACTGTTGTTTGACCCAAAAAGGCTATAGGTTAGCTTTAGGGGTTAAGGACAATTAATGAATAAATAAAGGGTAAATCGAAGTCAATGGTACTATATATTGAAGATCGATCGTATGATTTGTGTATATGTTTCTCTTATGAAGAGATGATGC
>JASVEL010000745.1:0-147619 GCA_032618575.1 Nicotiana noctiflora
CGTAAAAAGGAGGTGTGACAGCTCTGGCGACTCTGCTGGGGACAATTCAACCCAGAACTTCGGTTCAGGGTCTAAGAATTCGAGCTCAGTTAAATTGTTGTTTTTGTCTATATCTGATTTTATTATATGTTTAATTAATGTGCTACATGTCTACCGCTTTGATACTAGTTGCACTGTATATACAAACTGCTATATGTTTACCGCTTTGATATTGCGTGAACTGTATATAAAACTGTGCCGAAAACCCTTCACTTCTCACCCCCGGGGATGTGCTCACTGGTTGAGACTCCTTATTCTGTTAGTGTCATACCCCGAAATAATAAAGAGGCTCGGAAAGTTTCTAATCCGGTTGGCCTTTTGGTTCCCGGAAAGGAGCTCCTTCCTCAGCCCGAGTTGTCCGCTTGGGTACACAGTCTAGATCATGTACCGAGGTTTTGAACTTAGAATAACATAACCGCATACCGGATCCCTAGTAGGAAACGCTTATTTGCATCACGTTGCATTTGACTTAGGGGACTCAACACAGGGGTTGGGTCCGTCTAGGACAGGCAACCTGAAATGAAAAGACCATCCTGTTATACCATGTTTGTTTTAAGCATTTATTCGAACTTGCATGCTGACCGACTTTTAAATACTGAAGAAAAACAAAAAACAAAAGGAAACAGTATGGAGAAATATATATTTTTCAGAAAATACAAAATGCGTTTTACCCAACAAATCAATAATTTAGTTTGCTAATAAAAGACGACGGAAGGTTGACTCCGCCAACAAAATGGTTTTCTTAACAAATGTGCTTTCTTTGTCGGTCAATAAAAGAAAAATAGTTTGTTTTGACGGACCGAACTACGCGGGTTTGATTCTCACCGGATGTGAGATACGTAGGCAACCCCCATCGGGTCCCAACTTGCCCTTTTTCAAAAAATATACCAAAATTGTAAATTTTGAAAAAATAGTCCAATCATTGCCAGCCAAAATGATCTTCTTCTTTAAATAAATGTGCAGGATGAGCACGATTCAAAATGAACCCTTTTCACTCATGACTAAAATCTCGGTACAAATACGACTATGGTGGGATGATCTAGGCGAAGAAGGGCAGGACGAGGTTAAGAAATATTTGAAAGGTCTCACAGGTCTGCTTGAAATAAAGCCTCGAGGGGACATCATAAGAGCATTAGTCACATATTGGGACTCCGCGCACAATGTCTTTCACTTCTCGGACTTCGAGCTCACCCCAACTGTGGAGGAGATGACCGGATACATTGGAAACACTGATATACCATTGGGGCATCAATATCTAATCGCTCCCAGGGTTGTCGCCATACACCGGTTTTTAGACTCACTGAAGACAGCCAGAACGGTACGTAACCCAGATCTAGCACAAGGGTTTTGTACTTTAAGCTTCATCTATCAAAGGTACGGTCATGTGGGAGGTTTTGACAAGCCAGAGAACAAATTATGCAGCAAGGGTAATCACCAGAAATGGGAGGAGCACATACGAATTGCCTTCATGATAGCCTTCTTAGGACTCGTGGTATTCCCGAGAAAAGACGGGAATATTGATATAAAGGTAGCCGGAGTCGTCAGTACTTTGCTTGACCAAAGCGAAAGTACTCTTGCTCCCATGATACTATCAGACATATATCGAGCTCTCACAGCCTGTAAAGCCGGAGGAGATTTTTTTGAAGGCTGTAATTTACTGCTACAGATGTGGATGATCGAGCACCTGTGTCGCCGCACCCAATTCTCGAGATATGGGTTGGTTGAGAAAACTTGCATAAGCGAATTCTATACAAGGATTGATAGGACCGTCTTGCTTGAAGGAACATTGGCATAGAGGGCATACTTTCAGGCTCTTAGCGCAAGTCAAATACAATGGACGTTGGGTTGGTTACAGATAGACAGAATCGTGTACATGCCAACGGCTAGGTCCCACTTTCTCTTAATGGGACTTAAGAGCATTCAACCTTATATGCCCCATCGGGTTTTGAGACAGCTTGGGAGGTGCCAGATAGTACCCAAAGACGAAGACCTGAGTACCCAGGTTATTGAAATTGGTCCCGATGGTCAATTCCCATAAGCAAGGGTCCGCCAGATCTGGAGCAAATGCCAATATCTGGAGGCAAACACTTGTGTGCAGGATCGAGCTAGAGGAGAGGTTGTACCCAGATATCTTACTTGGTACAAAGGAGAAACATCGGGTGAAAGACCAGCCAAAAGACCTCACCTCAGGGAATTTGCTGAAGCGTCACAAGAACAATGGGACTGGTTAGCTAAGGAAGAGGTTTACAGAACAAGGATCGGCAAGATAGAGCAACGGGTCCAAGATCTCCAATTTGAAAAGGATATGCAAGTCGCCGCCGACGAAGGAGATAAAAAGAAGTTGGCACAAGAAAATGACTTTTTGAGGGCTCAAATCCAGCAAATGAAAAGGGATGCTGACAGACAGTTGAGGAGTCGAGCAGACGAAAAATTGATAAAGGGTTTGAAAAACCAAGTTGTCGATGTCCAAAGAGAATTGGAAGAGTCAAAGACCCAAACAATGGGGATCCGTGCTAGCTGGAGAAAAGAGGCACATCAACATGCACTTCACCTACAACGGGTGGAAGAAGATTACACTGAGATCATCACTAGTCTAAGGGAAGCAAATGTTATCCTCGGGGAGCGGGTTTTCAAGCAAGCCCGAGATGCCAGAGCAGACCTCGACCGTTGCCACGATTTGATGGCCCGATTGCAAGAACAAGTGGATAGGCTCTTAAACCAAGTCACCAACAATGCTCGAAGATTGGGGGCGAAAAACCAACAGATAGAACGGCTACTCGGAGAAAGGGACATGATCAAGGACAGAATTGGAGAAATCGGGCATTATGTCACCATGAAGTGCTTGGCTTGTGAACAAATGCCCCGCACCGCCCTTTTTGCTTCAGTTATGGGCTACGTTCATCACATCATGAGAGAGTTAAGGGGACTACACAAGGACCTCACACCAAGGCCCGCGGCAAGGCCGAATGATGCCTCGCCGGCCCCTAGGAATTTAAGAGCATTAGACTTTTGATTAAAAATGTATTTTTTGAAATTTTGAGTCAAATCGGCTGGCATGTTATTCTCGAGTCAAGCATTTCTCTTATTTCGTTGATTATTGTAAGACATGTTTTGTAACTTTAAGGGTTTTTTGATATGAAAATTACCGAATTTTGCCACAATCTTGTGACCAGAACTACGCTCGGTCTGATTCACGCGGGGACGTGATACGTAGGCAATCCACATAAGATTCGACCACCACTAGAAAGAAAGGAAAAGAACACGAAGATTAATAACAATAAGGCTTTCAAGGATAATTGAAAAAGGAAAAAAAAAAGAGAAAAAGAAAAGAAAAGAAGCTGGAATGACGCATGTGATGAGAACATATGGAAAGGGTTAATTGATTAGGTGCATTGCATCCCAACGTGCGATAACATGCCTGTTAAATTCAGTAAGCTAACAAAGTTTGTTGCATTCCAGAAAAGTTTAGCAATTGGTTTGACAGAATATACTGGCCAGCCACCATTACCGTACTAGATCTAAAGGGCCAATTCCAGCAAGCATGTCTAGTTCCGGTAAAAGCCTCGAGGAAGAGAAATCATAGATACAGATCATGAAAGAAGAGGTAGATCGGTTGAAACAGCAGATAACAGTGATGCACCTAGCCTGGGCTAGGGGACAGTCTTCACCAAACCTCCCTACTCTCGCATCAGCTCCAGAACATTCACCCATTGATCCTTCGACAAGCGCCCCACTCTATCCATACTATCAAGGGGAAAACCCTTATGCCACCCAAATTCCACCAGCCAAACAAAATCCTCCTCCCACGGTCACCCCTGTTTTTGTGGCACCTCCGCCTGCTAATCTACAAAAGTCATCCGGTGAGCCGCACGTTCAAATCCACGACAATTCTTACTATCCTCCCGAGCCTACCTTTAGGGCTCCTGAACCGCATCCACACACCCCTCACTGGGATAACCCGGCAGAACCGGAAAAGCACTTCCAAAGTTCGGAACATGAGGAAGTTATTAGAAAAGTTAAAAGCCTGGAGCAGTCCTTCAGGAATATGCACGGTTTGGGCAACCAGGTCAGTTTCGCTTACAAGGATCTGTGTCCATTCCCAGATGTCCAGTTGCCAGCCAGGTTTAAAATGCCCAAGTTCGACCTATACGAGGGGCACGGTGATCCAGTAGCCCATCTTCGAGGGTTTTGCAGTAAAATGCGAGGAGCCGGAGGACGAGACGAGATTCTGATAGCTTACTTCGGTCAGAGTTTGGGGGGATCTGCACTAGAGTGGTACACTAGGCAAGATCCCAGCAGATGGTTTACGTGGGATGATTTGGCTCAAGCATTCATTGGCCAGTTCCAGTACAATCTTGAAATAGTCCCAGATCGCTTATCATTGCTAAAGTTAGAGAAGAAACCCGCCGAAAGTTTCAGAGAATTTGGTTTCCGCCGGAGGGAACAGGCAGCAATGGTAGATCCGCCGATGAGAGAGAATGAGATGGTGGATTACTTCCTGCAGACATTGGAGCCAACCTATTTCGGACATCTGGTGACGTCCGTGGGTAAGTCATTCACTGAGGTGATAAAGATGGGGGCTATGATCGAGGAAGGCTTGAAAGCCAACAAGATTATGAGCTATTCAGCGTTGAAAGCCACCACCCAAGCTATTCAAAGTGGTACCAGAGGAGTGCTTGGGAAAAAGAGGAAAGAAGAAGTCACGGTAGTCGAGTCCGGAACATGGTTCAGAAACAGAGGCCCCGCACCCCAGTATAACCCGCCACAACCTCACCACCAAAATTACTTCCACAATCCATATAACCACCCGCAACACTACTATCCAACACCCGATCCCCATTTTACTGTCCATCACGCACAGTCATATGCCACACCTCCCGTCCAGGCACCATGGCGTGCGCCAAATCCACAAAATAATTACCCACCCCCAAGAGCCTATAGAAATCCCACGGTGCGGGCTTTCGTCCGAACCAAGCATTCAAGAGCGACAGGGCGCCAAGGCCAAAGACTTTCACTCCCTTGGGAGAGTCTTACACCAGTTTGTTCCACCGTTTGAAGCAAGTAGGGTTGCTAAATCCGGTCGAGGCTAAGCTACCAAATCCTCTTCCAAAGAATCTGGATCATTCAATAAATTGTGCATACTGCTCAGGATGTCCGGGGCACGACACAGAAAAGTGTTGGCGATTGAAAACAGCCATCCATGAACTCATCGACACTCGTCGAATTGAGGTCCAGACTCCAGCGGCGCCCAACATCAACCAAAATCCACTTCCAACTTATCATGAGACCAACATGATCGAGTTGGTACGGGTAGAAGAAGGAAATGAGAAAACCTCCCAGACTGTAATGATGATCAAGTCTAGCGGGGTAGGAATGAGAAAAGGGCCAAGCCTTGATGAGTCACTCAGTTGCAAGAAGGACATACCGGGAGGGTCGGAAGCAAGAAAGGGAAGCGTGAACAAAGTGCCGGTGAGACCGGGGGAAGCAAAAATAGTTGTACCAGGGGTAGCAACCAAACCCGTCTTGACGGTAGCAGGTGTTCGAATGGATCCTTTCATCATCAAGCCAGCAATACAGTTGCCAATAGCTGATAGCAGAGCTATTCCATGGAATTATGATCGGATTACGACAACCTACAAAGGAAAGGAAGTTAAAGAGGAAGTTTGCGAAGCGCAAGGTTTGACCCGCTCGGGGAGATGTTTTGCCCCTGCGGAATTGAGGAAGACCACTCCGGCAACATTGAAAAAGCCGGTAACTGACGAAGAGGCAGAAGAATTCCTGAAAAAGATGAAGCTGCATGATTATTCTGTCTTAGAATAGCTGAAGAAAACCCCCGCGCAAATCTCATTGCTATCCTTGCTGATACATTCTGAAGAACATCGGCAAGCTTTGATGAAAGTTTTAAATGAGGCCCATGTACCTGATAAAATTTCTGTGAGTCATTTGGAAAAGATCACCAATAGGATCTTCGAAGTGAACCGGATCACCTTCACCGACGATGAGTTGCCTGAGGAAGGCACCGAGCACAATAAGGCTTTATATCTTACGGTAAAGTGCGAGGAGTCGGTGGTTACCAAAGTCCTAGTCGACAATGGGTCCAGTGCGAATATTTGTCCTCTCTCTACGCTGAACAAGTTGAAAGTGGACATCGGCAGGATACGCAAGAACAACATATGTGTCCGAGGATTTGATGGAGGAGGCAAGGCGTCGGTCGGGGACATAGTGTTAATCTTAACAATCGGACCAGTGGAGTTCACCATGGAATTTCAGGTGCTAGACATGGTAGTGTCATATAACCTTCTGATAGGGCGACCGTGGATCCATGCCGCAAGAGCAGTTCCATCCAGCCTACACCAACTCGTCAAGTTTGAGTGGGACCAACAGGAGATCGTCGTCTATGGAGAGAATGATCTACAACCGGGCACCATCGTCCCCTTCGTTGAGACGGAAGAAGACGTTGGGCCGTGGGTATACCAGATCTGCGATGTGGTATCCGCCAACCGAGTTCCAGAAGGGGAATGCATTCCCAATGACAGAATAATTACTGCAGACGTCATGGTGGCTCATGAAATGTTGAGACATGGTTTCATACCCGGCAAAGGTCTAGGTGCATCTCTGCAAGGAATCATACAACCGGTATCCGTGGTCGAAAACGTAGGAACCTTCAGCTTGGGATTCAAGCCAACATCAGAGGACATCCAGCGAGCCAAAAGGAATAAGCAGAAGACATGGGTGCTCCCGAAGCCGGTTCCACGCCTTTCCCAATCTTTTGTTCGGTCCGGAGTAAGAGGACATCCGACGACAAAGATTCCCGAGTCCTATGGTTAGGCCATACGAAGAGTTCTTAAGAAAGTTCGAGGACCTATTCGCAGATGTATGCATGCTAGAGGATGGCGAAGGATCCAGCCATGCCGATATACAGTTTGTGGGATCGAAAGCAAAGTTGAATAATTGGAAGGCTACTCCTCTCCCTGTCCGGAAGGAGTCTTGGTAGTTTGTTTTGGATTGTTTTATTTCAAAATTTTGTGTTGGGATTATCCCCGAATTAAAATCCGTTTGTTTCAGTTCGTTTTGATTTGAGTTCGCAAGTTTGTTTTTCCTTGTACTGTTCCCATTAATGAAATTTGGTTCCTTTCGTTTCTAATTTTGTTTATTTTTCTTCTTTTTACTTTTCTGAGCAGCTTTCTTTCAACCTGATCTTAATGATATGGCGTGCTTAAAGATTAATCAACCCAGTTTAGAAAGTCAATCGGGTTTGGAAATAATAACGCATGAAATAAGAGGTGACGAGAGTGAATCGGAATACGGCGATGATGAAGCCGTAGAAGAAATCGGTGAAGAATTAAGTCACTTCGAGGAAAAACCCAAACCAAATTTAAATGATACTGAGGTTGTTAATCTGGGGGACACAGATGACGTCAAAGAAACCAGAATAAGTGTCCATATTGAACCCAACCTGAGAGAAGAATTGATCAAAACACTCATGGAGTTTAAAGACATTTTCGCATGGTCGTAGGACGACATGCCAGGACTCAGCACTGATCTAGTGGTTCACAAATTACCCACTAACCCGGCATGTCCTCCCGTCAAGCAAAAACTGCGGAAATTCAAGACGGAGATGAGTGTAAAGATCAAGGAGGAAGTAACCAAGCAGTTGCAGGCGAAAGTCATTCGTGTCACTCGATACCCCGAATGGTTGGCTAATATAGTGCCGGTGCCAAAGAAAGACGGAAAGATCAGAGTATGCGTGGACTACCGCAATCTCAACAAGGCGAGTCCTAAGGATAATTTCCCGCTTCCCAATATCCATATCCTGATTGATAATTGCGCCGGACGTGAAATCGGATCCTTTGTGGATTGCTACGCGGGATATCATCACATCTTGATGGATGAAGAGGACGCAGAAAAGACGGCTTTCATCACACCATGGGGGACTTATTGCTACCAGGTGATGCCGTTCGGTTTGAAGAACGCAGGGGCAACATACATGAGGGCGATGACTACAGTATTCCATGATATGATACACAAAGAGATTGAAGTATACGTGGATGATGTGATCATAAAATCTAGACGTCAAGAAGACCACATTGCCGACCTCAGGAAGTTCTTTCAAAGACTTCGAAGATATGATATCAAGCTCAATCCGACCAAATGCGCATTCGGAGTTCCATCAGGAAAGTTGCTAGGATTCATCGTCAGCCGACGGGGCATTGAGTTGGACCCATCCAAAATCAAGTCCATTCAAGAGCTACCCCCACCAAAGAATAAAACAGAGGTAATGAGTCTGTTGGGAAGGTTAAATTACATCAGTAGGTTTATTGCTCAGCTCACAGCAACCTGTGAGCCCATATTCCGTCTGTTGAAGAAAGACGCTGCGATAGAATGGACGACAGAATGTCAAGAAGCGTTTGACCAAATCAAAGGGTATTTGTCAAACCCACCCGCACTGGTTCCGCCCGAACCGGGTAGACCCCTGATTCTTTATCTAACGGTTTTGGAGAATTCGTTCGGCTGCGTACTGGGGCAGCATGATCTTACTGGCAGGAAGGAACGGGCCATTTACTATCTCAGTAAGAAATTCACGGTCCACGAGGTTAAATACACTCATTTGGAAAAGACCTGCTGTGCTTTGACTTGGGTAGCCCAAAAGCTGAAACATTATTTGTCTTCTTACACCACTTACCTCATTTCGCGTTTGGATTCGTTGAAATATATTTTCCAGAAACCTATGCCTATGGGGAGGTTAGCAAAATGGCAAATATTACTTACAGAGTTCGACATCATATACGTGATAAGGATCGGCTATGAAAGCTCAAGCCCTAGCCGATCACTTAGCCGAGAATCCTTGTTGATGACGGATACGAACCTTCGAGGACGTATTTTCCGGACGAAGAAGTATTGCAAATTGATGGATTGGAGTTAACCGAGGATCCGGGGTGGTAGCTTTTCTTCGACGCGAGTGGCGAACGCGAAAGTGAGTCTGAATAGTGGGTCGCGCTTATCTCTCGAAACGGGACATCATTATCCTATTACTCGCTCAACCGCGTTTTCATTGTACGAACAATATGGCTCTGAGTACAAGGCATGCATCTTAGGGTTACGATTAGCGTGGACATGGATGTACATGACGTCTTGGTCTTGGGGGGACTCGGACCATCTAGTACATCGGATTCAGGGAGAATGGGAAACCGGAGATTTGAAGCTTTATCCCGTATCGTCAATGTTTTGCATGATCCGACCAAGCGTTTCCGATCAATAAAATTCAGGGCATATCCCAACGATGCATAATCGAAGTTGCACGATGCTTTGGCTACGTTGCGCATCAGATGTTAGCATCGACCCTGACAATGGATGATGACGTATATACACTCCCGGAGTTTGCTGGACCACATATGAAATGGATATGTATCGGCAAAGAAGATTCTTCGAGCAGGATATTATCGGCTCACCATGGAGCGTGATTGTATAAGTTTCATGCGAAGATGCCATCAATGTCAGATACACGGAGATTTGATTCATTCTTCGCCAACCGAGTTGCATACAATGTCAGCACCATGGCCGTTTGTCGCATGGGGTATGGATGTTATCGGACCTATAGAACCTGCGGCTTCCAATGGTCATAGGTTCATTCTGGTAACGATCGACTATTTTACCAAGTGGGTGGAGGCCAAAACCTTCAAATCAGTGACCAAGAAGGCGGTGGTGGACTTCGTACATTCCCACATCATCTGTAGGTTTGGAATTCTAAAGATAATCATCACAGATAACGGTGCCAATCTTAACAACGGATTAATGAAAGAGGTCTGCCAACAGTTCAAGATTACACACCGAAATTCCACACCGAAATTCCACACCATATCGTCCCAAAGCAAATGGTGCGGTTGAAGCATCAAACAAAAATATAAAGAAGATATTGAGGAAGATGGTAGAAGGGTCTAGGCAATGGCATGAAAAGTTACCATTTGCACTGTTGGGTTATCGCACTACCGTCCGGACTTCGGTAGGTGCAACTCCTTACTTGTTGGTGTACGGGACTGAAGCAGTAATACCCGCAGAAGTTGAGATTCCATCCCTCCGAATTGTCGCTGAAGCTGAGATTGATGATGATGAGTGGGTCAAAACCCGATTAGAGCAATTGAGCTTGATCGATGAAAAGAGATTGACAACAGTATGTCATGGCCAATTGTATCAAAAGAGAATGGCAAGAGCATATAACATGAAGGTACGTCCTAGGAAATTTGAAGTGGGACAACATGTGCTGAAGAGAGTTCTACCACATCAGGCCGAAGCGAAAGGCAAGTTCGCTCCAAATTGGCAGGGACCATTTATTGTGACTAGAGTGTTATCCAACGACGCTCTATGTTTAACTGATGTTGAGGGGAGATGCACTGATATGGCTATCAATTCTGATGCAGTCAAGAGATATTATGTGTAATTCTTTAATGCATTTGTCAACGCTTGGTTTCGTTCGTTTGTATTTGGTATTTTTCGGAGAATGAAATGACAGAGGCAACTTTTTCTACTACCCAAACGCTTTAACCCTTGTTTTCCCCTTTGAGCCTTAATTATTCTTTCATACACCCACTTTTGGAATCCTCAAGGAAGATGTATAACAAAATAGAAAAAGAAACAAAGAAAAAGAAAACACAAGAAAAAGTGAACTACATTCGACCTGATTCCTCAAGAAAGATACGTAGGCGCCACACGGCTCGGTAATAATAAAATAAAAATCAAAGATTCCCCAAGCAACAAAACTGGGGCAGAAGTCATTGTTTCGTTTGAAAAGATAGTGTGGATTCCGAAAGTGTTAATGAGCTAACCGTTGAAGATAAACCCCTTTTATTTAGCCTCAGGCACAGAAACCACATTAAGGACCAAAAAAGACCTCTCGATCACTATTTGAGAAATGCCAAGTCACGCGAATGAAACTACGAATGACACTTCAATCCTCGACTGGATCTAGGACTCACAAGCTGAAAAGGGATAGCCCCTTTAGAGGAAATTCCATGGATAATACCCCAGCCCACCGCATGGAAAGAAAGCGAAATGAAGAGAGCCTTAACAGTGAAAACCCTCGCGGGCACCTTAAGGCGAAGAAAGCTAAGAGAAATAAAATGAGAGAGTCTTACGGTGAAAAACTTTACAGGCACCCTAAGGCGACGGGAGGTCGAGAGAATGAGAGAATCTCATTAGTGAAAACCCTTTGAAGGGCACTATGAGGTGACAAGGCGAGATGGTTGCAAGTTGTCTGCATGAGACAAGGTTGGGACATTCGTGTGCTTCTAGCAAAACGCGGCCATCAGAAAGTGATTGACATAAATAAACTGGATAGATTAATCTCAAAGGCACGGCATAACCATTGGATCAGTTATACATTCAGATAAGTTTTTCCCAGTTTTGAGTTCCGAAAAGTTTTCCCTTTCTTTTATCATTCGCGGTCAGCATTCTTTTTCTATCATTTTTCCTTTTCTTTTGTTTTCAAAAATTGACTTTTCAAAGCTTACTACCAAATCTCCTAAAGCGGTACAATGAAGATGAATAGGCGTGGAACGAGGAAATAAGGCAAAAGTCGTTCCGATATTAAGGTTGGAATGACAAGTTGATTGAAAGGTTCACGGGAATTATGGAGTACGATGGACACATATTACACATCCAAAAGACGATTTCTCACAACAGATCATCGACTAAAAGGGTCGGACCGAACCGAAGGTTAGAATAAAAGGAGAGATGAGGGACCATCTGCGGAAAGAGCATCATCCCCAGCAAGCGTCAACGTCGTCACCAAAAGTTCGAGGGGGGCCGAGCAGCTGAAAGAGAAAAGGAAAATGGCCCCCAACAAGAGTGGTACGACCACTCACTGCGTTTTGAAACTAACAATTTTTCTTTGATTTAAAGCAGGAAAAGAGGGTTCGTCGGCGGAAAAGCATGCCGCGTAGAAGGTCATCAAACTGGGGCAGAAAATTTTCACCCATTGCAAAAATTTTCTTGAAAACAATACCCAGTGGATAAGGATAACGAGATCTCGTGAAATACCAGTTCTGAGCAGAATAGTTTTGAGGGAGGCCAAGCAGTTGTTGGGAAAATGAAACACTAACTTCGAGATTCCCGCAGCAGCATCATATCCCATAAGTTCTTCAAGGAAGCAAAAGCGTGAGTCCCGGAGGAGGGCTGGGAAGAAGGAAAAGGAAAAGGGGTCCCCCGCCAGGGTAATCCTCATCTAATGACATTTCAATCCCCAGCGAGCCCGAGAGAGAATGAAGGGCGAAGGAAATAGAAAAAGAGGAAATAAAGAATACTTCCCCAGCAGCATCATCTCCAGTACGTGAGTAAACAGTTCTGAAGATATCTCCAGGAGCCAAAGGAAAAGTAACACGACCCAGGGGGAAAGCAATTCCAAGACAAGATAATTCAGAAGAAAAGGTGGCCCAAGGGGCGATGCAGGAAGAAGAAAAATGGAACAAAAAGCAAGGGAAGGTGATAAGGATAGGATGAAATTAGTGAGTTGTAGTTGAAGTCAGGGAGCCCGCCTGAAGAATGGAGTGGCAATTCAGTTTTGAAGTTGTGGTTGAAGTCAGGGAACCCGCCTGAAGAATGGAGTGGCAATTTAATTTTGAAGTTGTAGTTGAAGTCAGGGAGCCCGCCTGAAGAATGGAGTGGCAATTTATTTTTGAAGTTGTAGTTGAAGTCAGGGAGCCCGCCTGAAGAATGGAGTGGCGATTTATTTTGAAGTTGTAGTTGAAGTCGGGGAGCCCGCCCGAAGAATGGAGTGGCGATTTATTTTGAAGTTGTAGTTGAAGTCGTGAGCCCGCCCGAAGAATGGAGTGGCGATTTATTTTGAAGTTTTAGTTGAAGTCGGGAGCCCGCCCGAAGAATGGAGTGGCGATTTATTTTGAGGTTGTAGTTAAAGTCAGGGAGCCCGCCCGAAGAATGGAGTGGCGATTTTATTTTGAAGTTGTAGTTGAAGTCGGGAGCCCGCCCGAAGAACGGAGTGGCGATTTATTTTGAAGTTGTAGTTGAAGTCAGGGAGCCCGCCCGAAGAATGGAGTGGCGATTTTATTTTGAAGTTGTAGTTGAAGTCGGGGAGCCCGCCTGAAGAATGGAGTGGCGATTTATTTTGAAGTTGTAGTTGAAGTCAGGGAGCCCGCCTGAAGAACGGAGTGGCGATTTTATTTTTGAAGTTATAGTTGAAGTCAAGGAGCCCGCCTGGAGAATGGAGTGGCGATTTTAGTTTGAAGTTGTAATTGAAGTCAGGGAGCCCGCCCGAAAAATGGAGTGGCGATTTATTTTGAAGCGGTTGAGTGTAACGGAAATCCCCAGCATGAATTCGAGTTCATAATCAAAAGGAAGGCAACAAGGATCAGAAAAATGGGTTCAGACTTCGAAGGAGAATAGTTCGAAGATCACAAAGAGGGACCAATGGTCGGAGTTCGGCAATCAAGATAGGCCGAAATAACAATTGTCAGAGGAGACGAAGCATGTGAAGAAACATCAGAGATAGCAAAATGGCAAGGAACATGACAAAATCAAGTTAAAAAGGATAGATAAGATTTTGCAATGCTGTAATTTAGTCTAACTTCTTATTTTTCGTTTTAGCACGATGTAATAAGGAGATTAGTTAAGTAGTGGCGTCAGCAGCAACGACAATAACAGCAAGATCACAACAGTCATGGTAGTCCCAGCTACCAGAACTTCCCGAACTACATTGACCTGATTCCCTTTTAGCCAGGGATATGTAGGAGACCTTTGAAGCAAGGTTCGGTCAAAACTTTTCCAAAATGCTTCACACGGAGTACTCGAATGGGCAAAAATCGCTCGTATTCGCTCACTTATCTTTGCAAGAAAAACTCTTTATGTTTCCGCGCAAAGAGGGGAAGCTGTGAGCACGTGATTTTTACCCTATATGATGATTACTCCCAAAAATTCAAAATAAAATATTTTGTGTTATTTTTCTCTTAATTGTTTGAGTCTGTGTGTGCGTGTTTATTTGTTAAGTTAAGAACATACAAAATATATTGTGTTTGCACTCTTAGGATTTAAGTTTACAACTAAAAGTAATCAGAATGATTTGACGAAAATGGAAAATAACAAAATATGTATTTTTTGCATTTAATGTTTAAAGTCTAGTTGTGCAGTTTGTGTTTAATTGATGTTTAATTGAGTGTTAATTGTTAGCATACCTTAATTAGTATTTCTCAAAATTTAATTGATTTTTGTAGTGATTAGAAAATTTGTTTTAGTAAATAGGGAGCTAAATTAAAGAGATAAAGAAAGAGTTGGCCAGATTTGGGCCATCTCCAGTCCAGCCAAAACCAGGCCCAATCGAGTTCATCCCTAGTCCAATCCAGTGGGTCTCTAAGACTAACGAAACGACGTAGCATGGTGTTAAAGCTACGTCGTTTTAGCACCAACAGATCTCAACCTTAAGTCCACTCCTGATCCAACGGCTGAGATCTCATCGCCCCAACCCGTTTTGCCAGCGACCCGTTCCCCTTTGAGACCGACCCAGTCTCACTTAGTGAGACGACGTCGTTTGATATCCACCAAGAGATCCAGGCCATTGATTTCGCTTGATCGAACGGTCAAGATTAAATCAACCCCCTTAGTATATAAACTTGATCTCTACCCAGCCCCCCCGATCCAAATACCCCATCATCGTCTCTATCAGAGACGAGGGAAATGAGCTCCACCGTTCCCCGCCGCACTTCGCATACCGAAAATCGCCTCACGGCGGTTCCGGTAGGCCAAACTTCTCCATCTTAACACCAAATGATCTTCCAAACACCCTGAGTCCAAATCCACGAATCGTTTCCCTCGAATCAGTCCCTATCTTCTCGAATCTTCATTTGAAGATTCGACCTAAAACCAAACCTACGCCAAAACTGCCCCAAAATCTCACCCTAGCACCTCCAGACCACCCTCACACCCAAATGACCATTGGTCTGGTTCGAATCTAACCAGAAGTCATCGAACCCCAATCCGAGCCTTTAAGAACCCTAGAAATCCAATTGGCAAAAAATTGATCTGATTATTCAAGATTTGGAGTCTAATAGACTTTAATCAGAGTATTTTCATTAGAAAATACTTCGATTAAGATCCATTCGACTCCAAAAGATCCAAGTTCGTCCATGACCGAGTTCTGAAGGTACTCTTTTCTCATTTTTCTTGTTGCATTGCTGTGTGTATATATACATTCTTCATTTTTGTTGATTAACTCCTGTTGTTTTTTTTAAACTTTTATTTTTTTTCTGTGCTTCTTCTTCTCCGAGTTCAAAGACCTTTATTCGGTCAATTGCTTTTCTATTTTTGTTTGTTTGATTACGTATGTTGTCGAATACGTGTTCGTGTCGATTAGCGTCGTCGAGCAATTAGCTTTGTATTCCCCAACATTGGCCGAGAATTCTTTGATTCACTGTTTTATTGATAGATTGTTATTAATTGTACGCTTTGCAATCGATTATATGAACATTGCTAGTTCATTTCTATGTATCTGTAGCTTTGATAGTTCAATAGGGGTTTGTCCGATAAGCCTTGACCCACTGTTGAGTTAAAATTCTCAGTTATCTATGATTTCTTTAATTTAAGTTGAATTGGGTATAGCTGGTAGTTTATTTAAGAAATAAGAAACTAACATTTAGAGTGCATTGCACATGAAAATAAGCTGGTGGAACCTGCTGGACAGCAGGGTGTTCCATTTGTTTTGCCTTTAAGAATTAGTTAATTGGTGAATCCATACTTAGACAACTAAAAAGTGGGAAAAGAGAGAGTAACAGGGGTTAGACAGATCTGAAACCACTAAAAAAACAGTCTTGTGTTTTGAGTTTGAAGGCTATAAAAGGAGATTTTTAAGCATAGAGAGAGGAGAACATGAGGGAGCATTCTGAAATAGATTCACACATTGAGAATATTGGCAAAAACACATTAACACTCACAAAATACTCTACTGAAAACACATAAGAGATAGAGAGAAAAATTCCCAAGTGAGCTTGTCACTGTTTCATTGAGTTTGGCCAGACTTTGTGCTGCTAGTTGCATCTATCTTTGTTGATTGCACATTGCTGCTGGTTGTTGTTTTGCTTGCTGCCGGGGTTGGTTGTTCTGTTGTTGTTGTTGTTGTCCTGTTGTTGTTGTGGTTCTGTTGTTCTGTTGTTGTTGTCCTGTTGCTGTTGTTGTTATGTTGTTGTGGTTGTTGTGTCTTACTGCTGCTGCAACTGACCTCCCCTCATTGTAATTGCCAGGTACATATTTCGAACCTAGGTTGATATATCAACCCTTGCTAAAGATATGAATCGAAAATGGAAGCTGTTTTTTTAGTTGATGTTATCCTATGTCAAAAGCTTATACATTTCATTATGTAGATTTGTTATGATTTGATTGTACTGTAATTGAACTAAGGATTACTCTTAACTAAGTATTCTTGTTTGAGTTATTTTCTGTTACTCCTTGGATTATCTTATGTAATTGAATGTTAATTTATTATTCGAGTTAATATAGGTACTAGGGGATTATGAATTACAGTAAGAACTTAATTTGATCTTTCCTTATTGATTATCTTTGATTAGTCTTTATTATTGGCATATTTCAACGGTTAGCTAGTGTTAACAATAAACAAGATATGTCGCGAATTAGTCTCCCATCTTGGCTCATAATCACATAAATTTATGTTTCAATCCTTAATGCTAAGTTTAGTCTAGATTACTTGAATTGATATCCTATCATTAAGAAATGACTACTGTCAATTGTCATCTTGAAGTCATCTTTAGCAACATTTAGAAGGATTATTGAAATCTAGCTTCGAACTCATGTAAGTTGGAATCGATAGGTTTAACATATTCGAAGTGCGAATCAATATAATAAGGTCAAGAATATTAATCCAACAGGTTTGAAACATGCTAGTTGAGTTCACGTCAAAGTTTAGTGAACTTTCGAATAAGTATTAGTAATTAAGGTAAGCTTTAGTTTCCAATAGTTGCAATTAATTAATTCCAATGGTTTATTCTTCTAACGATATGGGTTCAAGTTAGTTATAAGATAATTAGCTTCTCTTCAAAAATACTACCCGTCAATTCTGTATTTTTATTTATAATTTCAATTTCAGTAGTATTCTTTTCGGTAACAATGGTCTTAAGTTAGTAACTAATGAATGATTTTTTTTAGTATATAATTAATTAAGATTTTTTTTACTTTATTTTTAGAGATAAATTTAAACGGAGAAATGTAGTCATCATAGGATTTTCTTTTAAAAATAAGACGAGCCCCGCTAAATAACGTATAAATCATGGAGCCCTCAATTAATTGTAATGAAAACCTTAGACTCGGAAGGACCGTTTAGTGAATTTCACGGTCCTTTCCCCAAAGTTAAACAACACGATAGACTCTTTAGGCACGACTTTAACAAAATACTTTCCTAAATACGGGTGCGCATTTATGTGACCCAAATCTTACTCT
This sequence comes from Nicotiana noctiflora, assembly GCA_032618575.1. Classification (NCBI taxonomy): domain Eukaryota; kingdom Viridiplantae; phylum Streptophyta; class Magnoliopsida; order Solanales; family Solanaceae; genus Nicotiana; species Nicotiana noctiflora. The sequence goes on from JASVEL010000745.1 coordinate 17,485, forward strand.
CGGCGAAACTGAAATATATTAAAGTCGCAGGCGTACTGGTTGCGGTGTGACTCGAAATATATTTTCGTGACGTTGCAATTCTTCCAAAATTGAAAAGCGGAATATAAGAGCACATAAATAAAAAATAAATAAAAAGAAATCAGATAGAAACAAAAATTGCAGTTGAGCGACCGTGATAAAACCATGGAATCCGAGAGTGCCTAACACCTTCTCCCGGGTTAACAGAAATCCTTATCCAGGTTTCTAATTTCGCAGACTGTAATACAAAGTCATAAATTCTCGGTTCGGGATTAAAACCGGTGACTTGGAACACCATTATTTTCCCAAGTGGCGACTCTGAACTAAATAAATAAATCCCGTTTCGATTGTCCTTTAATTGGAAAAACTCGTACGCGCTCTCGCGGGTAAGCGTAAAAAGGAGGTGTGACAACTGCGGACCTGATCGCGAATATTGGATAATTCTGTCCGCTGCAGCGGATCTGACCGCAAACTATTTTGGAATATAAGAAAACGTAAAACATAAAAGTTGTAGTCCAATGAATTATATTTCCACCCATATATTTTGGATCCCAATTGGAGTTCTGAGCGAAAAGTTATGTGCATTTTTCTAGACGGCACGCACTATGCCTACTCGATTCTTCGTTTGTTCTTAACTATCATCCATCCCCGAAGACGATTCCGGCTTAATTCCTTAGGCTTTTACTTAGACTTCAAAGCTCTAAATCACTTGAATTCATTCCATAACATCAACATAGCTCGGAATCACTCCCATAAGGCATAAAACACACAATTAGTGCAAAATACTAGCGATTAAAGTGCAAACTTAACTGAAGTACAGTAAATTAGAATGTAATAATCGACTAAAATACGTAATTATAGCATATCATCAAGTACCTTGCTCGCATACCCAACACCTGTTGTTAATCTGCATTGCTGTAAATAAATAAAATAATAATCTTTCCAAAAACATAAACAGAAAGTTAGTAGAAATAAATTCTTAAAAACAAAATTTGAACTTCAAAATAAATTTTGAAAACGGTGTAGGAACAAATCGAGCTCACTAAAGACACAATGTGTCCTTAAGAAAATTATTCCCCTCAAGTACTCGATGTTATGGAATATATTCTCCAAGGATAGAACGATTTAACTCACCAGAGTGTTGGTACCAAAAACATCGATGAACAGCGAACCACTCGAAGGCTGTAAAACGCACTGTAATTTTTGAGCAGAAGAAGAAGAAGATTATCAGAAAATTTTGTAAGTGAATATTCTGGGATTTGAAGGAATATTTATAGCCAAATTTGGTATTGTTTTTGAAAAGATTTGCAACCTTTTAGAACAGCCATAGCTGTTGGAACAGGTTTGACACTGTTTCAGAACAACCAACTGTTGGAAATATTGTGGGAAAATTAAAACGGATTTAAAATAATCCCGAAAAGAAAACCGGCCGAACCGGAACAGGTCGCGGGTCATTTCGAACTGAATTTTCGTTAATTAATTAATTAATTAAATAATTAAAAAGAATTTTGTCCAAAATGGTTAATTGATTCGAAGCCGAAATCGAGCGACGACAACGGCGCGAGGCTTGCCTTCTTCTTAATTCTTTAAGATCTAAAAGATGAACTTCTCTATATATACACAAAGATTTTCTTTCCTTCTATCAATGAGGGACAAAATGCATTAGTGAAATGACCTCATTCAACATTTCACTTCCCTTTGTTTCTTTTTCCATTATTTTTCATTCACACCTTTTTTATTATTAATAAATAATGACAAAACCCAACAACACTTTTCTTCAATGTTCTTTTCTATATTCTTCTTTCTTTCCTTATGAAATTTCTAACAAACACGCAGAGTACACACAAAGAGGCCAGGTGGGGGGTGTTAGACGAATGGTAGTTTTCTCTGCATGCATTTTCTAGTGGATGCATTCGAATTTAGTAGAGGGGTATGGCAAATTTCGGCATGCAGTAGATGGATCAATTATACTGACACCATGTGCTTCTGCTTAAGCTCTTCTGCATATCATCAGAAACATCGATCCATATTGACCACTAAACCCTATATCAAACTTAGACTCTCCCCAGCCTATTCTTTCACATGATATCACACAAGCCACTTTGCATGGACATGAGGACTTGATATGAGTTACTCATTTTGGCCTCATTCTTTTACTTCTTTCTACTTACCTTATCTTCTACCCATAATAGAAAGAGAAAATGGGCAGCACTACTACTTATTAACTTCCTATATATGGATCTCCATTCTTTCACTTTCGATCAAATTGTTGTTCCTATAACTCGTCTATTTATCACACTTTCTTTATTTCTTTGAAATGCCTAAGAAAATAGAAGATGATGAAGGTAGAAGATCAAGAACACCAAAAGGGCATTTTGTTGTATATGTTGGCAGTGAAATGAAGAGGTTTGTAGTGCCTACATCTTACTTGAAGAATCCATTGTTCCAAAACTTGCTTGATAAAGCTGCTGAAGAGTATGGTTTTGATAATAGGAATATAATGCTTCTTCCTTGTGATGAATCCACATTTAGTAGGCTTATTGCCATGTTGGCAAGGTCTAGATCATTCAATACAAGAATAATCCCCAGTTGACTAACATCTTTATGTGCTTCCATCTCTCAGTAAATAGATTTAACTTTACACCATGTCTTATTTTGCAAGTTACTAATTAACTATTCGTAGTATGAATGGTAATCTGGACTAATTATCTTTTAAATGATATAATAGTATATACATTTTATACTATAAATGTAATTTATAGGATTCTACTTTTATATATGTCGCATCTTCTATCCCGCATAAAATAATACATAAATTCACTCATAACTTGTATAGTACTTATTTTATTTACGTGGAATTGTAAAATGATAACCAGTGCTGAATTATATACGAAGCAACTAACCAAACATAATATTAGCTATGCTAATTTTAATACATGAACTTACTAACGAGCACCAACAAACGACCCCTTAGTTTTGTTTTTATACACCACATAGTAGCCATCAACAATTATATTATATAGTATTTGATTATGTAAATTTTATTTTAAAAAGTTTAGGAAACTCATATTCAAATTAACATAACAATAATTCGATATATAGCTAGTATAAGTGTTTATCTTGAAATCTTAGTAACAATTAAACTTGTATTGTAATTTTAAAGATATGTAATTTTGTTTAATACCAACTGATAATCAAAGAATCAAATATATAAATTAAAGAAATAAGTTGAATCAAACTAGTGAATCAGCTAGTCTCGATCTCGAGTTAAGGTGGTCTCGACGTAGGTCAGTAAGAACAATAAAGCTAAAAAACAGTTCTGATGAGCAATAAGCAAGAAAGTAAAAATGTATATTCTCTTCTCAATGATTGATGTGTTACAGATGATTGGGTATCTTTTATATAGTAGGTGAATCCTAAATAAGGTACAATTTCAATTGTAGTAGGGAATCTTATTAGACAGTTATCTAACCGTCTAGTACATATCCGTTTCGTAATTTACGACCGTGATCTTAGGGCCTCTGCGGGAATCTCGCTTTTCCTATAATAAAATCATAACGATATTATCTCGAGGTTGGTCATACTCGGCCCCGGTGTTCATCAAGCACTTTGATCTTCAAGTTTCGTATTCTACCATCGGGCTCGAGCCCGATCCATATCGAACTTTTATCGACGCGACCCATCGAGCCTACAAAATCGGAGACACGTGATTTTGACCATATACAGATAACCCACGTGTTTCTTAGAATAAAATGATAAGAAATAACTTGAGTCCTGGTTCTCTTGAGACATTGATGATGCCATTCCCGTAACATAGGAGTTCGAGGTGACCGAAACTTCCCGTCGGTTGGCTTCCCCAAAATATTAAATGCTTCACTAGTGGTGGTCAGCCACTAGCGTTGTCGAAAAATCATCGCTTGCCTATAAATACAAGGCTCAAATTTGAATAAAAAACTTTACTTCCATCTTCAAATCATCTTCAAAACTTCCTTTGTCACTCCCCCTCTTCATCCTATCACCCTTTTAGTTCCAAAAGATATCAAACTCCGCCTGTTTCCACTTCCTCTAACTCCAATCAATGGCTTAAACACCCAAAATAGTTCCCCAAAAGGAGAAAACTTCCTTCTCTTCTTCCCGATCGGCCGGTGATAAAGCGTCGGCCCTTCACGAGATTATTCCCGACCCTTGTGTTATAAAGAAAGACTTTAGAGTTGAAAATCCCCTCGTTATTCCTAGTCGATGTGAGCATGTATCGAGGTATATTTGCTCAATAATGGAGAAGCACCTCAAGGCCATGAAGAAGAAATGTGGCTGGGGGGACAAGGTCGTGGTAGAGATCCTTGCCCTAGAGTATCACTACCTATGTGGAGGGGTTCTTAATTAAGTGTTTACACTTACCCCTTCACGTTGGGTCTCTGCGATCCAGTTGTGATCGACTTTTTCAAGAGGTATCAGGTCACTCTCGTCTAGGTCCATCCTTATTTTTGTCGTATAGTGATTATGCTTCGCGATTTCTCCAACAAGGTTGAGGGGATAGAGTTCACCCGCAATCACCTCATCTAATTGTATCGGTCATAACTTTCCGAGGATTGATCAAGCTCCAACGCCAATCAAACAAAGCCTTCTTTGCTAGCAATGACAAGGGTAAGGACTAGGGTTGGATGAGCTAGTTCATACGAGTGAAGACCTCCGACATCACCCCGGAGGGGAAAATGCCATTCCCGGAGAGTTCTTGCTTAGATTTTGGATCACCAATGTATAAAAGTATTTTCGAAAACTAACTTATTATGCTTATCTACGATGTTTGGTCAAAATAAAGCAAGAAAGTCATAACCAGCTCATAAAGGAGTTAAAACCTGCACAAGTCCAAAGCTGGAATAGAAGCGCTGATAGCGGAGGAAAAGGGCGGCCGCAGAAGGTTCACCGCTTGGGCGTACACAATTACGCTAACAGCAGAATTGAGATTTAGAGAGGTATTTTGGGGCACAAAAGACACTGCTGACCATGGTGAAATAGCGCGGCAGCAGAACAGACTTGAAAAGTCAAAAATGAGACCTCTCTGAAGTTTCATCCGCGTATGCGAAGGCTTTTTCACAGTCAACGGAGCTGTTCCACGGCAGTGACCATTTTTTTGCTCTCAGCAGAATTGTTGAGCATGCAACTCTTTAAGACAGGTAAAAATGCGGGCTGCGGTAGAATTCTGCGGCTGCGCCAGGTAACATTTGTGGGTCCCATCACTATTTGGTATAAATAGACGATCAATAAGCATTTACCCTTTTCTCACTATGAACACTCAAAAGCAAATTTCACTGTTCATCTTTTTCCTCTCTAAACCCTAATCTGAATAATAATTCTTAGAAGTCATTTCCAACACATATCGAACTACTGGTAATTTTAATTCATCATTGTATTTCAATTTATACTTTTCTTTTATTTTTGTTTAACTTCTTCATCTTTTCTTTTAATTTCAATTAGGGTGATGTAGTTTGTATTTAGTTGTTGCTACAATTCACGAAGATACTTGTTGTGCATGACTAAGAAGGGTGAGGGGTGTTTATAATACTCGTTAATGACTAGAAAAAGAAAAGCCCTAGGTTGCCCAAGTAATTTTGAATTCCGCAGCCACGGATGTAATTTCGCGGTTTGTGTTCTTGTGAAATCATGTGCAATAAATGGTTTAATTCCCCTCTTAGTGGTGGAAATTCTGTTCTCAGTGGACCTATTTATGCGGCCATATCTGTTTTTCTGCTCTCAACGGTTCAACTTTTGTGACCGTGCCTAGTAATCCGCTCTTAGTAGTTGTTCAATTTCAGAGGCCGGGTAGTTTGAATCGCAGTCCTTCGTGGCCGCATTCAAAATTCTGCTCTCAGCGGTAACTAGACCGCGACCATGCTCCTTTTTCCGCTGTCAACTTACCACTACTTTAAGAACACTGCCAACTTTTCATATGTTCTTCTCCGATATTTTTTTAACACCAATAATAATGATCTTTTAGTTATTTTGTTTTGGAAACAATGATCCTATCTAGAGATGTCTGTGATGCTAAAAGAGGGAGAGCTGAAACTTCCCGATGCAGGGGAAGAGGAGGCTAAAGAAGAACCAAGATACCACTAGCGGTCCAAAAATTGATAGGGAGGCTGGGGAAAGCAATCAATGTTGCGGACAGAGCCGCATACCATTCTGAGGATAGTAAATATGTCCCATCTCGGGAGGTTTCAGAGGGAGATTCAATACCAACCCATATCCTAGCAAACTTAGCAAGGAGATTCCAACTAAGAGACGAGCCTACGGCCCCAACTTTCCATGCTTCTTCTGAGTCGTCTGATGGCTCAAAGGCAAGTAGTGAGTCTTCAGTATCAGCTTCTCCTCCAGCCTCTCTACCTAGACATGAACCCATTGATGTAGTATTGTGATCCCTAATGACGAGAGGGGTGGTGACACCCGGGTATAAGGGTTGGAGAGAACAAGGAACCCGAAGGTATGGCAACAAAAAAGGTTTGTAAGTGAAAAAGCCTACCATTTGTTTATAGAATGGTGGCCTCAAAGGTCACTCACACATGAGAGGGTCTTTATTGAGAGGGATCTGCTACTGCACAACCCGAATATCAAAAGGCAGTTCAATGTGAGAGTGGGGTGGAAATTCTTCACCACCAACCTGTCTGATTCCAATGAGCACTTGGTCAACGAGTTCTATGCAAACGTAGCCCACACTAAAAAGGGCACCTATGTGACCAAGGTGCGGAACCTAAAGATTAGATTTGATGGCAAGACCTTGAACGACTATGATGGGTTCAATGATGAAGATGAGTCCTTGTATTTGGAAAAATGGTTGTGGAGGACTTGGCCTACCCTTGGCTTGCTTTAGTGATTTCTTTCTCGGGGACTACTCCAGCTTGGCTGACACTTCGGGTCTCGATTTACAGGAACACTTTGAACTTCGAGGTAAATGGATGGGAGACTTTTGTGTGCAGCTGGTTCGACCCTACTACCCATGACAATGACATGCCAGTCTCCCGGGCAATTATTGTGGGGGTTATCATGGTGGGGCTTACATCAACGTCGGGAATATCATGGCCAGGGTGATTACCAGAGTGGTCAACATGGATTAGAGCTCCTACCCTTTTCCGAACTTCCTTACCATGTGCTTGGAGAATCAGGAAGTCGGGAAAAAGGTACTTTGACACCAAAGTGAGTCCAAAAAAGCCATTACTATAGTACAACCTACAGGGTCTGGACAACCCCAAGTCCAAGGGCAAAGCCTCCACTTCCACTGGCCAGTCTGAAGAGTTAGGAGTGGTGGCCACTAGTTCTAAGCCTTCAGCTGCCATACCACATTCTCCTTCTGGACCATCTACTTCCATGCATTATGTAGTGCTCTCTTCATTAACATACCCTCTTACTGTAATGAGGGTTAACCAAACTCTTTCCAACATCAACAACTAGATATGGGCAACTACAATAAAGCTATATGGCTTATCCAGCACAGTGGCGACTTAGTCAGTTCCAGCTCAGCCTCAGGTGCTTGCCTCAGTGGAGGAATGCTCAAGGAGCTTCTGGACAACCAGAAGAAGCTCCTGGATACCGTAAACTTATCATGGATGCTTTGGCAGCTCAAGGAAAAGCAGTTAAGGACCTGAGCAAGCAAACAAAAAAGTTGAAAAAGACTCGAGCCTCAAAAGATTCAGTGAAGCTGCTGAAATGGGAGGTGGAAAAGAGTAGATCCGTTGGCAACATCCCTTTGGACCTACTATTGGAGGAGCAAGTCCCAGCAGCTCAGGTAGCACATGCACCAGAGCAGAAAGGTGATAGAGAGACCGTGAGGAGAGGGATGATTCCCCAGACTGATGACTTGGAGATTGAGTTGGAGGACCGCGAGGGGGGGTGACTCAGTCCGGCTAAATGACCGAAGGGCGTTGACCCCACTGATATGTAGGATCCGATACAAACCCCATAGGGAGTTTTCTTTACTCTTTAACCCCTCTTTGATCTTATTTTTGCTTTAACCTTGAGGACAATATTAGTTTTTATTTTGGAGTGGTCCTATTTTTGATTGGATGACTGGAATGTGTATATGACACTTATTTTTCGTTATTGTTATTTTTCACTTTTGGTACGTATATAACTTTACCATGTATTTTCACTTTTCGTTATTTTTCAATTTGGTATGTATATAAAGTTACCTTTCTATGTATATATTCATTTCCCTATATGCATATTCGTTTCAATCCCCTGTTGTACATATTCATTTTACTTTCTATATTTTACCTTATAACTTCATTTGCAATTTTCCTTAATAGTGTAACTCCTTATTTCATTTAGTAGCTTCTTTTTAGTTTGTAGCTTCTTACGTTTACAAATTTTTGTGATCAATAAGCCTTTGGTTTTCTTAATGTCATAGTAAAAGTGGAGTTTGTGTGAATTAGGTAGCTCTTCCCGATGATGGATGGCATGACAACCTTCTTAAGGGTTTGAGTCCATTCTCTATTTGTTTTTATGTAAATAGTAGTAATGAATAAAAGTGACTCAGGCAAAGCTTCACTTAAGCTAGCACAGTTACCCTTAACCTTATGGTTAGAGACAAACTAATTTGCAAGGAATGGTGCTAGTTGTGACCATTAGACTCTTGTGTTGACTAAACAATCATGGAGTTGTTTTTGGAGACCATTTGTGTTGCTCAAATCTTAGCTAAGGTTGTTGTGGGACTCATTTCTGTCTCTTTAGCAATCCAGAAGCTTGTGAGGTGAGGTATCGATTTTCAAGTCCAAGTCCCGTGCCAATAAGTCTAGAATTTTAACTAACCCCGAATGTTTGTCTAGGAAAAATTCTAAGTGTAGCTCAACTTGAGAGATGATTATAGTCTCTCCTTGATCCAAATTAAGACTTAAAAGCATCCATAGCCCACCAAATATGTTATACCTAGTCAACCCCGTTGAGCCATAGCCTTTGTTCTTTCTATAACCATGATACAAGCTTTTATCTGTTCTATAATGATCCTCTCTTTGCACCCTATCTTTTCTTAGCACAAGTGGCAAAAGTATAAGTTTGGGGGGAGAGGCGAGGAATACAAAAGTGATAAAAGGTACAAAATGAAGAAAAAGAGAAGGCAAAAGAAAGAAAAAGAAAATCCAAAAAGTCAAAAAGAAAGTGCATAATGTAGAAAAAAATGAAGGGATTCAATAAAAGCAATGATGAAAGGCTTGGAATGATTAGAAAGGATAAAAAGGGATGACATGAACAAGAAAGAGTGGTAGTATGTCTCTCTGGTCCCCCAAGGAATAAGAAAATAACTCAAAGAGTCAATAAAGTGTGAGCCGAAATGAGAAAATTTAGTGCTTAAGGAAAGATGAAACCTTCATAGACCGATATATCCTACCTAACCAAAAGCATTCATTACATTCCCACAAAATCTCTATATGATGTTGAGTTGAGTGAGCTTACATTAGTGGTGATTCACAAAAGGGACAATCTTATGGTACTTAGAGCCGGACTTGTGACCGTTTTTTGATAGAGATGAGCGTTCTTTTCCACAATCCTTATTCTGAGTGCTACTATTAAAGTGAGGTTTGCTTATGGAGAGCAGAGGAGCATGAGTTTGGGTTCCACAATGACATGTGTAGTAGACAGAGTTTTCTTGATGAGTTAAGTCAAATATTGATGCTTTTGTGTTGCACTAGGGCTATCATACTAAAAAGGTTGTGTGTTTGTTAATAATGCATTTGAGTTGAAGGTAATTGTTAGTCCCAAGTTATGACTACTAAGGTCAACTTAGAACAGATGAAATTCTTCTTTCTTTTACCTTTTGGATATGGGAATTACTTTGTTTGCTTGAGGACAAGCAAAAGCTTAAGTTTGGGGGAGTTGATAACTATGGATTCTAGACTATCTTATGCTCCTTTTTGTTTAGGTTTTGGATAAAATATGTGTAAAAGTATTCTCGAAAACTAACTTATTGTGCTTGTCTGCAGTGTTTGGTCAAAATAAAGCAAGAAAGTCATAACCAACTCATAAAGGAGTTAAAACCTGCACAAGTCCAAAGCTGGAATAGAAGCGCTAACAACGGAGGAAAGAGGCGGTCGCGGAAGGTTCACCGCTGGGGCGTACACAATTATGCTGACAGTGGAATTGAGATTCAAAGAGGCATTTTGGGGCACAGCAGACACCACTGACCGCGGTGGAATAGTGTGGCATTGGAACACTTGACGCTGCCGTGGTGCAAATTACGCTGAGGGCAAAAAAGAGATTCAGAGACCCTGAAAATTTGAGATTAACTAAGAAATGCGGCCCGCAAACATTTTACGTAGCTACGACTAAAGCCAAATCTGAGGCAGACATTTTTATGCTCCCATCAGAATCTACCCAGTCCCGGTTCAAGATGGAAGAAACGCAGTCTGCGCTCGTTTTTGTGAGGTCGCGGAAGTCCAAGCGGTGAGGCACCCAGTTTTTCGCTGACAGCGGATCCTCCGTAGGGGTATTTTTGTTCGAAAATTTTAGATGTGAATAGATAGTTCTTTTTCAACTTTTTAGGTCAGCTTTTGTTTTGAAGAACACGTGAACCGTCGTACTTAGGTATTTTGAGTAATTTTAGAGTAGCTTTTTCCATTAATCTTTGATTTTACTCTTGTAAATACTTTTTATAGGTTATGTTTCCTCTCCATCTTTGATTTCTACCTTGATAATGACTATATAAACCCATTATCTAAGGTTGTAACCCAACCCACGTGTGGGTATTTAATGGGTCTTCAATTTTAGGGCTTAATTGTTTACAGGTTAAGATATTTAACTTGATTCATGCTTTAATTGTTGGATTTGTGGTTGCAAACAGTGATTCGTGCCTATATGACTTAAAATCTTCTTGATAAAGAGAGTCTAAGTCTAGGAAATTTCAGGCTAACAAGGAATTAGGGTGCATTCAAGAGATTCATGGCCCTAATTAAAGGGTTAAACCTAAAGATAGTAATACCCGACTTGAGCCAATTTTGCTTGCATTATTTGGACACCCAATTGTGCTTGAGAAAGCCAATTCGGGCAAAGTCACTCGAACTACCGAGAGGTATAAAGTGAGTAATTATGTTCAATGGTTATATCATGATCCCAATTATAATAAGTTTGTCTTAAGTTTCAGATCCCATTAGATACTTACCTAGGTGTAAGTCATTCTCCTAGTGCCTTTTATTAATTGAGAAAACCCTTACAAAAATATTATACATAGATTACTTTCAACATTCATTAGCATAGAAGTAGAATAAAAACAAAACAAAACATGCATGGTTAGAAGTCCAATTAAGAACAATGCGCATAGCTAGATTGGATAGAAACCCAACTCCAAACTAATATTAGCTCCTTGTGGATATCGATCCCGACCTTTTGGGCAAAAGTTGCATCGACCACTCTTGCCATTTTATAGTGGTATAGGATTGGACCTGATCAATCGTAAGTGACATTTTTACTTGGTAGCTTCCATTCGGTTTTTGCATTATGTGACACCAACATCTTTTTTTTGCATCGGTTGCTTGGATGCCTCATGCGATCGCCGACCTCGAGGACTGGGTTCGTAAATTAGATATGACCTCCTTGTATGACAAACGATGAGGGGTAGTTGGGAAGCCAAACACCACGGTAAGTTCCTCTCATAAGTTTTTCAATGCTTTCCTTTAACTTGGATGTGTTACTTTTCTTATACCCTTTTTCACTCACACATGCATTGGAGATATCTCTGAAATGAGGCTAGTCCTACTCGGGAAGGTAACAGACTCCCCTATTCCAAAATAGGGGAAAGATAATAAGAAAAAATAGGTTTAGAAGCTTGAATACCCCCAAGATGGAAGGGGTCCTACTCAAAGACATAGGAGGAAGCTTATCCATGTGGACGTAGACTCAGTCCACCAGTTGAACGATGAAGAAGAAAATAAGGGTGAAGAGTCGGTACTGGTGACCTGAACCAGGAAACCAATCAAAGCCGTCAAGCCCTTAAATGGAAGACCATGCCTCGTGGTGAGGAGACTCCGCAGAAAGACACAGGCAAAGCCCACGAGTCACTCGATGTCAAAGTTATTCCTCAATATCAACAAACATACCAAAAGGGTCATACTCCAAAATTCCCATAGCTGAGCAGAGCGCCACGAGTGATTTGCTCGGGGCCATGATAATAGGTCACTCTCCTCCTCTATCGGATTATTTCAAGGAGGCAATAAAGGAAGCCCGATCTCTGTGGATGCCTAACTTAAGCGGAGTCCCCGGTGATGATGACTTCGGGATCGCTTTACTGAGTATGATGATGTTGCCTATCTCAATGATACATCTACTATCTTTGAAGAGGCTCGGTATTTTTTCTCTCAAGTAAGTATTAATCCCTATCATTGCAATCTCTTCATCTCCCCTTATCCTAGCTAACATCTCTTTTCCTATGTAGGCCTTCACCAGGTTTAAGGCCAACCTAAGTCAATATGATGCCGAGCTCAAGAAGACATCAGATTAAGGAAAGGACCTGAAGCTTCTATGCAGTCAAAAGGGGGAGGAACTCAAGGACCTTCAAGCTGACTCAGCCAAAGCTGTTAAAACAAGGCGGAGCTAGACAAGCATTTAACTGTTACTTTAAAAGAGTATGGTCTACTTGACCCAGCTGTGGAGGCACACTTTAGTATCTCAACTGTAGCAAAAACCAGAGATAATTGGGCTACTTCACCGGGAGGTCCATCAGGTTAATCCCGACTGCAGCCAGTGGAAGAAAAATATGGATCGACTTGCTGCAGAAAAGAGGCTTCTCTAGCCAAACTAGCCTTGGCAGAGACCCGCTCTGGAGTTTTAATGAGAAAATTTTGACCCATGCCAAAAGGATTGACGAGCTCGAAGCTAAACTAGCCAAAATCGAGGCCGAGGTTGCTGAAGCCAGGGCTAAGGTTGAGAAGATGAAAGCCATAACCTATAAAACAGTTCTGATGTAATTAAGGGATGTTGAGGCTGCTTAAATGGAGCTAAGACAAGCCTCTGACCGGGAGAAATGAAGCAATAATTTGGCCAAGTTCCAATCTCGGAGGGAGACTTTTAAAGAAATTGATGCTCGAAGTTTCTACCTGACTGAAGAGATAGCTCAAGCAAAGGCACTCGAAGCCGATGCCAAGTTTCTCATCTCCTCCGACAACGACAATGATGACGAAGGTAGCCAAGATGTGTCCGGTAATGAAGATGGGTCAAAAGAGGTAGCTACTCCCGAGGGAGAGACCAGCCCTGGCATAAATATGTTTTTTGCGAATAATTTATTTTATTCCCATACTTATGCCAAAATATAGCTAAAATAATTTTTAAACATTTATACAAATTATTTGATATTTTAAAAGCTAAATTGCATATAATTACAATTCTAGCGCATTTTAAGATTTAATAGCATTTTATAATTACGGAATTGGTTCCAATATTTTTAAATTAATATTTATATATTATTAACTGATCCAGTACCTTTAATTTATTTTCATAATCATTTTACTATCTTTATAAAAATAAAAAGAGGGAAAACTGGCTATTTGAAATCGGGCTTCACTTTATACCAATTATAGCCAAAATTGGCTCCCCTAATTCACCCAATTTTGAACTCAGTTTAAGACCAGCCCAATCCCATTTAACCCAACCCTTAACCTATTTTAAATTACCCAACCCAAGCCCTTTTGATCAAGACCGTTGATATCTGAGATCAACGGCTCTTATTCACCCTTCGATAATTAAACCCAAACGACTATCCTAATCCCCTAATTCTATTCTCTCAGATGCCTCCAAACACTTCCTCTCTCAAACTCTCTCGAAGGTTACTGAAACCCTAATAGTCTTCTACCATTTTTAACTTTAAACTCACTGGAATCCATGGCCTACACTCATCTCCCTCTACTCTTGAACAGGTGTTTGAAGTTTCGAGGTTTGACCTCGATGGTGTCTATTCAGATCTTCTTCAATTCATGGTTCTATGGCCTATCTGGTCTTGCTCAGGCATATCCAAGCATTATGAGCCGATGTCTGACTTATCCGACTCAGATTGGACTTTTCCAAGCCTTTCTCGCTTTAGGGTTCCTCTGAAACCCTAGCTATTCGAGGCTTTCTATGATTGTTTTCTTAAATCTGCTCTATATTTGTGCTCTACTTGAGTCCTTAAATGTTTTCCCCAATTTTTTCTTTCAAAAATTACTTCTCTCCGATTTAGGGTTTAAAAGTTCAAAAGGTTTCTCCAAATTTTCTTTTCCTTTTTATTTGTGTATATTTGTCACGCATGTGCTTCTACTGCTTTTTTATATTTTTCTACTATATATGTTCTTTTGTGCCTTGTCTTTCTACTGTATTTCTACACCAGGTTTGCAAGTTCATCCTGCCATATTTTTCTTATATGTCTTGTTGATATACTTTTCTGGTATTATGTGTTCTCCTACTGTATGTATCTCCTACTGAGTTCTTAAGTTCTTTGTTTGTTTTTTACTGGAATTTGTTTGAGTTCTATTTAAACATGTTTCTTCTACTGTTTTCTTAAGTGTTATACTACCTCTTTTCTCTTATGAACTTGTTAAAGTTCCAGGTTTTTTGTAAACATGTTCCTTCGACTCTCACGATGCTTCAAATTAGTTTCTTTACTCTGTTATTTCAAAATTGCTATTGTGTCTGTTTGTTTTCTCATAAGTCTCTAAAAGAGACCTCTGAGCCTATTTCAATTATTTTTTCCCCGGTCTTTGTATCTGTTTCAAGTTGGAAACCTTAGGATTTGGGGGTTTTGGTGAGTTTTACTCTTATGTTTAGACTAAGGTTCTATTTTGGAACTCTGGACTCTCTCAGACTCATTCTGAGTCTGTAAACTGAGCTTGAACTTCTTTGTTTATGACTCTAAACTTTTTCTATGCAAGGCTTTTCTACTGATTAGTATGTCAGTTCTTCGTGCTTGAGCATGGCTGTATATTTTTATATGTGTGATGAATTCTTTCTTCCAAAAAGGTTTTCAACTTATGATTGACTCTGAATCCTCTTTTAGGTTTAATTGATTAGTACTTATTTTCCTTAAGTCAAGATCTTTCCCATCTTCCTGATATGGTTCATTCACATGAAATTTTTAATTTCTGATTTTACTGGCTGTTGATTGATTGTCTTTCCTTATTTGCATAAACTGTGTGCTATCATACTTTTCCTTAAATAAATCGTTGTGTATTTACCCTTCTTGTGATGCTTTGGAAAAGTGTTAGATAAACCTCTTTCCTTAATTATTTTACCCGTTTGAAATCAGAATTCCTTAACTAAAGGGAAACTTGCGTAATTGATTGACAAATAATTTTTTAAAATTATTCTCCTACCTTATTCTACTTGCCTTCTACACTATAAAAGGGCACGATTCATTTCTCACCAACAACTGGAATCGTCACTTTTCAGACACTTTCAATTACACACTCTCAATTCAATATTTTTACACACATAATCTCGTAGCTCTCTTCTAAAATCTTCTGGCTATTTGTTTTCAATTTGGCTTTACATGACTACTACTTTCTTTTTCTTATTTCCTTGAAACTGGTATGTTCTAATTTAGTTTTTAGCCTCATTCCAATGTGTTTATTATACAGCTTTTACAATCCTGTCTACTTTGTTGTCTATGCTCATTATTAAATATGTATGTTGTTCTCTTTGCATCTATTTATGATGTGAATCCATGTACCCTTATTCCATTCTGTGTTTGAGTTAAAGTTCAGTACATGGAAACATCCAAATTATAGCTCATGTCTGGACTTGATCCTTTAAGGGACCCTAACTCCTAAACAATGTGGCTAACATGTTGGCTGGGGTGTGCCAGCACTTCCAATTGCTTGGTATGACCACCAGTCTATCTTGGTTTTCCCCAAAAATCCCCTCTATGCACTTACACTCTCTCTTAGATTCTAAGTTCTGCCCCCTCCTACGAGCCTTGTTTTGGGACCTTGAGTTCCCTCTAAACTTGGACATTTGAGGGATGGACCTTCCACACTACACTATAACTCAATTCTGCAATGTATTTAGGTGTAAGCACTGCCTGGAGTCCATTTGAGAATCTTAGGGAACTTTGATACATCCAAATAAGAGAAAGGCTTTGAAAATTTTATCTTTGGAGTTGGTTTATTTCATGCTTCAGACAGAAGTTTGAATCAGGCTCTCCTTGGTTGGAAATGTTAGTTTTCTAATGTAACTTTATCTCTCTTATTATTCAATTCTAGACTATAATAATCTTGTAATAACTATTGGACCTTTTAGTGAAAAGGGGAAGGTTCATCCATGAAAAAAGTGGTATATATCATGTTGATAGGTATTTATTACACTTCTACAATCATGTCGTGCTTTCATTTATGCATTTTCATATAGAAATCCTATTTATAGGCTCTGTATTTTCATATAGAAATCATGTTTACACGTTCTTCATTTTCATATAGAAACCACGTCTTTAAGTTCAACATTTTCGTATAGAAACCATGTCTCTAAATTTCTGTATCTATGTATTATCTAGAGAGCATGTCTATAGGTTCTGCATTTCCATATAGAAGTCATGTTTATAGGTTCTTCATTTTCATATAGAAACCATGTCTATAAATTTCTGCATTATCTAGAGAACATGTCTACAGATTCTACATTTCATAACGCTGCATATCATATAGATAACATATCTATAAGACTTCCTGAATTCTGCAAATGCATCTATCACAAGGCAAATGATTTATAGGTTTAAATAATCATTAGCACCTAGAAAGCATGCCTATAGGAGCTATCAACTAAATCTGAATCGTCTATTTTGCCTATAAGTCTAAAATCAGTAGTAGCAATGCTTAATATCTGCAAAACTTATATATTTCTATAACCAACAAATTTTCTTCTTTAAAATTAGTACACTTCTGCATTAATAGATATCACGCTTATAGGTTTCACCTAGGGAAGCCATAAGATAAACTAGTTAATTAAATCAGACTTCGTTAAATTACAACCAGTAGGCATGTCATATCAGATTTCTTATCTGAAATATGTAATAAACCAGTTTGCCACAACCTTTAAGTTTAATTAAGATTGTATGGGTTAAAATCCAACCCTATAACAACCAACAAAGTGAATCACCTTTCGGGATTAATTCAAGATTAATAAGTGGCATGGCCACTCATAATTAACGGCATTTAATGCCTACTTGATACAATTAATAAGGCTATGGCTCATTCGCTACCCTAAAGAAAAAACCTCAATGTGGTCTCGACCATGAATTGACAGCTCACGCAGCTCACTACAATAAAAACCAGAAAAGGAAGCCTAATCAAGAGACTCTCCTTCCCCATGAGGACTCTCCAAAAGAGAGAGAGAGAGAGAGAGAGAGAGAGAGAGAGAATAACAAATGAGAAAAAATACAATCTCACAAAAGAATACAACATGATTGTAAATCACTCAATCTCTATATGGAGATGCAGACCACACCATTATTATCAATAAGAATCTTCAACCTTTGTCACCCTAATTGGGATTTTTTACTATTATCTCTTTTACATGGTTCTTGAATTATTACGACTTGTTATGATTGGCCCGTAATTTTTGTGTATTGTTTCGTATTCATAAAGTACATGGTAACTTTTGAAGCAAACAATTTGGCACCGTCTGTGGGGATTTCCTAGCAAGATCGCGTAGTTCTTCTGAGAATCAAAAGAAAAGGGGACACCGGGAAAGAAAAAAAATAACCCAGCTCAAGCAAGCCTGCTCTCTCCCTCCGATTTCCGATAATGTGAACGGGAAGAGGAAATTTCCCCCACTTCTAGGAGGATCCTTACGAAGCATCCCCATACTCCCGATACGGGCCTCGCGCCAAGAGCCACCTCAAAACAACCTGCATGCTCGGGAAACAACACATAAACTGCTCAAAGTCTTAAACCAAAACCGAGCTTCACCACTCAACACCCCCAACGCCAAAACTCAAGCGATGCACCTTCGCCAATAAATTCAACTACGGTTGAACCAAAACTTGGGCTACGTGCCCTCGCCTCCAATAATTGATAAAGTTTAACAACAGTTGAACTGGGACTCAGGCCATGCGCTTTTGCCAACAAATTCAACTACGGTTGAACCAAGACTCGGGCAATGCGTCCTCGCCTCCAATAATTGATAAAGTTCAACAACAGTTGAACTGGGACTCAAGCCATGCGCCTTCACCAACAAATTCAACTATGATTGAACCAAGACTCGGGCTACGCGCCCTCACCTCCAATATTTGATAAAGTTTAACAACAGTTGAACTGGGACTCAGGCCATGCGCCTTCACCAACAAATTCAACTACGGTTGAACCAAGACTCGGGCTACGCGCCCTCGCCTCCGATAATTGATAAAGTTCAACAACAGTTGAACTAGACTCAGGCCATGCGTCTTCGCAAACAAATCCAACTACGATCGAACCAAGACTCGGGCTATGTGCCCTCGCCTCCAATAATTGATAAAGTTCAACAACAGTTGAACTAGGACTCAGGACATGTGCTTTCGCCAACAAATTCAACTATGGTTGAACCAAGACTCGGCTATGCGCCCTCGCCTCCAATAATTGATAAAGTTCAATAACAGTTGAACTGGGACTTAGACCATATGCCTTTGAACTGGGACTCAGGACATACGCATTTGCCAACAAATTCAACTATGATTGAACCAGGACACTGGCTACGCGCCCTCGCCTCTAATCATTGATAAAGTTCAACAAAAGTTGAATTGGGACTCAGGCCATGTGCCTTCACCAATAAATCCAACTACGGTGGAACCAAGACTCGCGCTATGCGCCCTCGCCTCCAATAATTGATAAAGTTCAACAAAAGTTGAACTGGGACTCAGGACATGCGCCTTCGCCAACAAATTCAACTATGGTTGAACCAAGACTCATGCTATGCGCCCTCGCCTCCAATAATTGATAAAGTTCAGCAACAGTTGAACTAGGACTCAAGCCATGCGCCTTCGCCAAAAAATTCAACTACGATTGAACCAAGTCTCAGACTATGCACCCTTACCTCCAATAATTGATAAAGTTCTACAATAGTTGAACTGGGACTCAGGCCATGCGCCTTCGCCAACAAATTCAACTACGATTGAACCAAGACTCGGGCTACGCTCCCTCACCTCCAATAATTGATAAAGTTCAACAATAGTTGAACTAGGACTTAGGCCATGCCCCTTCACCAACGAATTCAACTACGGTTGAACCAAGACTCGGGCTACGCGCCCTCACCTCCAATAATTGATAAAGTTCAACAACAGTTGAACTGGGACTTAGGCCATGCGCCTTCGCCAACAAATCCAACTGCGGTCGAACCAAGACTCGGGATATGCGCTCTCGCCTCCAATAATTGATAAATTTTAACAACAATTGAACTGGGACTCAGGCCATATGCATTTGCCAACAAATTCAACTACGATTGAACCATGACTCGGGCTATGCGCCCTCGCCTCCAATAATTGATAAAGTTCAACAACAGTTGAACTGGGACTCAAGCCATGCTCCTTTACCAACAAATTCAACTACTGTTGAACCAAGACTCGGGCTATGCACCCTCACCTTTAATAGTTGATAAAGTTTAACAACATTTGAATTGAGACTCTGGCCATGCGCCTTTGCCAACAAATTTAACTACGGTTGAACCAAGACTCGGGCTATGCGCCCCCGCCTCCAATAATTGATAAAGGTCACCAACATTTGAACTAAGACTCAATCCATGCGCCTTCGCCAATGAATTCATCTACGGTTGAACAAAAACTCAGACAAAGCTCCTTCACCGCTAAACTCAGCAAAAACTCAATCGAATCAAGGCATGGGCTAAGAACCCCCGTCATCCAAGTAAGTACGCCCAACTCGAACTAAAATCAGAGACACATAGAGTCCGGCCTCGATCGAACTACAAAGCCGCTATTTCATCATCACGGCCAGTAGCCCGAACATGCCCGAACTGGGACTAAGGCTAAACGCCACCATCTCCGAATGGAGGTTCTAACTCGGTCACCCCGAGTCGAGAAGGAAAAGTCGCCAACTCCCGAAGGTTAACACACCTACCAAAGTTGAATTCAAAAGCAAGTTTCCCTTTCAAAAGCATGCAACAAAAAAACCCACAAAAAAGGAAAGTGCAAAATACACATAAGGCAAATAGCGAAAGGCAAATTAATTTTTATTCATAAAACAATTGTGGGTCATTCCCGCTTACACCCGAACGAAAGCCAGTCAATAAAAAAACACAACAGCAAATGACAAACGCGAAAAGAAAAAGGAAGAACACTTCTCTACTCAGCGCCGTCCGCGCTCCCACCTACGCCATCATCGGCCCCTGATGTCACTGCATCAAAACCACATTCCATACGGGCCTCCCGAGCCCTTTGGCGTTCCCCCTCGAAAGTAGATTCGGTCACAATACCGGCCTCCCACAAATTATTATATACGTCCAGCTGGGCCTCAGCATAAACCCAAAGCTCACGAGCCTGACCAGAGGAAGCGGCCTGCTCCCGATGATGTCGGTTTTCCTACTCTAAGACCGCAACCTGCCCCGCCGTAGCTTGAGCATCCCTCTCAAGAACATATATCCGCTCCTTGAGGCTCATCTCCCTAAAGGCGAAAGTGACACTTACCCGTGCTAACAGGGACTCGCCGGCGCGGACAACCCTCCCGTAACTCCTTAGCCCTTGTCGAGGCATCATCCAATTGATGCTTCAAGGCCGAAATCTCCCTCTCCAGTGCATCCACCTTCTCACTCCACACCAATGCGGCCTCCGTTACCTTGGCCAGACATAGGCGCTCGCACTCGACTGCGGCCTTCCTACCGGCATCAAGCTCCGTATCCTTCCGACGAAGCTGTTCCTCAAGGGCGCTCACTCGGCCAAACGTTTGTTGCACCTGAAGCTCCCGCCTTGCCAATTCCTCAATCAGAGATCGGCTACGAGGATCGTTCCTCAAGCGCACACGCATCTCCCTGCACCTATCCCGGTAGCGGTCTCCAACACCCGTAAAAATACCGTCGAGCTAACATTAGCTCGGCGGATGCTCTCCACCTCCCGCAAGTAGGATTGTGAAACAAAGACAATAGTTAAAAAGGAAAATAAAAACAAACTAATATGCGAAAACGTACCCTCAAGCCCATCACAGACACCTCATTCATCAAACCAACGTCCGTGATATCTCTCAGCGACTCATTCTCCACCTCCGAGCATAGCAGCCCTACTACGACACCAAACTCGAGCCTTTAAGCAGCAGATTTAAGTCTGAGGGAACCTCAATGAGGCACGACCTCCCCTCCGCACGAACGTTCACCTTTGTAAAGATGTCTCGAAACATGCGAACGTCCTCAAGATCTAAATCCGACTCGGACCTAGACCATTCTCCCACGGCCTCTCCTTCTTCTCCTCATCCTGCCGCAGCTACTAATGAAATGCTCGGGCCCCTACCTTCAGTGATCACCGAGGAGCTTCCCCCTCTTAACTATGGGAGTCACTAATCGAGCTATTAGAGGGTCAGAACATTCGCAGTCCAAACTAGTCGGGACGACCTCCACCTACGGATCCCCCTCAAAGGTAGGCACTGCAGCCGTACCCTCCCCCGCATTCGCTAGGGGGACGGGAGGAATCCACATTGATCACCACAGGGGGAGTAGGCATAATCACTGCGGGAGGAACCGAAGTGAATGCGGACCTACGCCGGATCAAGGGCCTTTCCTCCTTCTCGCCCGATGACGATTCATCTTAAGGGTGAACGACCCCCGACGGCCCCTCACCCTAAAGTATGGGCCGTGGAGGGGAAGTCTCCATAGAAGACTCGGTCGATGCTGCCCTCGGCACATGACATGGTGCTGGTGCTGCAAAGAATTGAGAGACTGCACCTGGTCACCGAAAGGCCAGCAGAATAGCCCTACCACGGCTCGCCCTCCCTACAACAGAGAAATAAAGCCAGTAAATAAAACCCTAGAATCGCGAACCAAGCAAGTTAAGGGATAGATTTCTCACCCGCGGCAGGCCTACAATCGTGTCTCTCCCAGAAAGATGTCCATGTGCGAATCCCTTCACTATGAGGGAGCACGGCTTCGAGCCACCCGCGCATCCCTACTAAGACGACGACGACCTCTCGACTACAGAGGTGACAACAAGGCAACATTAACATAAAACAAAACAAAAAGGGAGAAAAGAATAAAATTGATTATCTCAGTAAAGTAACTCACGTGCATGGTTCCAAGCCTCTGGGAACCCTGAAAGGGACGCCACTAGATGCTTGGTTCTGATATAGAATAAGTGGTCGAAGGGGTGGGGCTGACCTCATCATCCAGCACCGCAGTCAGCCCACTCGACCCTCTAGGGCATGCCCACAGCATGGTACCCCGTACTCATTTGGGGCATAAAGGGCGAGCACGTGATACAACGTACCGCCCTACCGGCCAGTTCCCCGTACTTTTGGAACATCGCTAATAGCTTATATAAAGAAGGGATGAGCTGGTCCGGGCACGCCCCGTAATAATGATAGAAGTCCACCACCAATGTGGGAAGTGGAATTCTGAACCCCAACCTAAAGGGGTACGCTTAAAAGATGCAGTATCCCCGGCAATCAATGTGAACCCTTTCCTCACTTCGGGCAAGGACTATATGAGCATGGGTAGGAATTACCCCCTACTCCTGTAATTGGGCCATCCCAATCTCCCCCATCAGCGGGGTTTCATCCACAGGGTCCTCCTTGCCATCGACGGTGAAATCAATCACCGGACCTCCAGGAAGGGGAATACTTCGTCCACTAATGGAATTCCTCCGGTCTCTGCCTGCTCTGCACCTCCCATTGCCTGAGGTGGCCCTTTAATCGCCAGAGGGTTAACCGGTAAGTTTGTTGGAAGATTTTCACGTGAAGAACTGTCTGCCATTACTCAGTTGTTTGAAGAGAAAAAAACAGAATTTGATGAGAAAGATGAAGGTTATCGTAATCAAGAAAAGGAAAAGGTGGATTTGTAGAAGGAAAAAGCTTCCTCAGAATTACTCGGATAAACAATAAAGTAATGAGAAACTGGTGCCTCAATTCACCTTTATAGGCAACATAAATTATTTCGGGAAATCCAATGGACATCATTAACTGCATATCTAACCGTCAAAATGGTTCGATTCTACGAAGATGCGCGCCATCACGACAAGCACCGCGAAGTGTCCACTCGACCTCTAGTTGTCATCTCACTAACTAGAGCGAACGTAGAGCCCAGCCTATACGGGAAAAATGTACCATATGCCTTCAAAGCTCTAAAAGCACTACTTACAACATATTCAGCCACGTTACATACAACCCGTCTCCCTTCACCGATGACGATTACGTATTAAAGAGAACCCAATGATCACAACGTAATCGAGTCCCGGCCTCGCCCGAATTATACTAACAACATTGTGCACCCTCGTGACGAAGGGATACCCAACAACTTAATTATATGAAAAAGTGAGGTCGACAAATTTTACAAGATACGGACCGTCACCATAAAGAGCACAGCCTCGACTAGAGAGATGGTCATCCATTCCTTATCCAAAGTCTTTTATATCGCTGTCGACAAAATTCGCTTATCAAGCTCGAGCGAGGGATGACCTCGATAAGCGGAGGGACTAATTGTATGGGTTAGAATCTGATCTTATAACAACCAACAAAGTGAATCACCTTTCGTGGTTAATTCAAGATTAATAAGTGGCATTACCACTCATAATTAATGGCCTTTGACGCCTACTTGATACGATTAATAAGCCTACGTCTCATCGACTACCCTAAAGAAAAAACCTCAATATAGTCCCGGCCACCAATTGCCAGATCACACAACTCACTACTATAAAATTCAAAAAAGGAAGCCTAATCAAGGGTTCCTCTCCTTCCCCATGGGACTCTCCAAAAGAGAGAGAGTGAGAGAGAGAAAAATAGATGAGAAAATACAATCTCACAAAAGAATACGACATGATTGTAAAGATCTGAACCTCTTCATGGAGAGGCAGACCACACCATTATTATCAATAAGAATCTTCAATCTTTCTCACCCTTATTGGGATTGTTTACTATTATCTCTTTTACATGGTTCTGGAATTATTATGAATTTCTATGATTGGCCTATAATTTATGTGTATTGTTTCGTATTCATAAAGTACATGGTAACTTTTGAAGTAAACAAAGACCATAACCAGTATGTGCAAGACATACTAAACAATCTGTTTTTAAGTTGAGGAGGCCTATTTAAGCCTTTAATTGTTATGTGTTTCCCCATATCTGCTCTACGTGTTTTTGATTGTTGCCTTAGTATTTTATCCTTTAAAACCATAAAAGGCCCAAATCTCCCTTCCCTTTAGGACTAGTAGTCCCAAATGCCTCAGGGGCCGATAGGATTGGGGATGGGTAATAGCATGCAATAAGTAAAATGCGACCATTCTGCGTTTAATACCTTAATTGGGTGGGAAAAGGGTAGATATGAATATGATGAACACGCGATAACACCACGTGTATAAACGGTTACTAGGTGTTGTATGGAGTGATCCATATTATGTATAAACTTAGGACCCCTTCCCTTACTTGTTTATTTATTTCATAATTTTAATTGGTTTTTCTCAAACTTCATCTTCTCTAACTACTTTTAAATTCAATTACTCGTAACAACTATGTGAAAATTTCCTCCTCTTTACTCATTTATTCAAGAATTTTAAAACTGCTTTCTTCTCAAACTTCATCTTCTTTAACTACTTTTAACAGCAATTGCTTAGACAATTATATTAAACCCTCCTCTCATATTTGTCACTCTTACTTGTCTGCTGGTTGTTTGTGCGTAAAGTCACAATTGTAGCATGGCCCGGAACAACACTAGTGGATCTTGAGGGGTGCCTAATACCTTCTCCTCGAGATAATTTCTAGCCCTTACCCAATCTTTGGTTTCTAAATCAAAATTCTTTGTAGTGTCCTAATGCACTTTAATCATTAGGTAGCGACTCTTCAATTCAATACCCAATTCCCAAAAGGGAACGAGTTGTCCTCCAAAATGTCAAAAACTTAATTTCACACGAAAAAAGGGGCATCAACAATAATCAGTTGAAGATTTAGGAGCAAGATATCCCATAGACTGCCTTCAGGACTCGGTATAGTCATTACGATTTCCTTGTTATGTCTGTTGGGATGACTAATACCCCGACAACATTTATGTATTTGATGCATATAGTATTCCGACCATATCTTGACTAGTTCATCATTGTCTTTATTGATGACATTCTAGTATACTCCTGGAGTCGGGAAGATCATGAGCAGCACCTGAGGAAAGTGCTTCAAACCTTGAGAGAAAAGAAATTATATGCAAAGCTCTCGAAATGTGAATTATGGTTAGATTTTATGGCATTCTTGGGTCACGTGGTGTTGAGTGAAGGGATCAAGGTGGATCCTAAGAAAATGGAAGCAGTGCAGAGTTGGCCCAAAACATCCTCAGCTACAGAGATTCGTAGTTTCCCTAGTTTGGCGGGTTATTACTGTCGATTTGTTGAGGGATTCATATACTGCAGCATATATGACTAGCATGACCCAGATTGGTGCTCCGTGCATATGGACGGAAGAATGTGTGGAGAGCTGTCAGAAGCTCAAGACAACTTTAACTACGCCCCGTTTATGTGGACGGAAGAGTGTATGGAGAGCTTTCAGAAGCACAAGACAACTTTGACTACAGCCTAGTATTTATATTTTCTATAGGTTCGGGGTCTTATACTATCTATTGTGATGCCACGGGGATTGGCGTTGGAGTGGTATTGATGCAGGACGGTAGGGTGATTGCATACGTGTCCGGATAACTGAAGGTGCATGAGAAGAATTATCCTGTCCATGATCTTGAGTTAGCTGCTATTGTTCACGCCTTGATGATCTGGCGTCATTATTTGTACGATGTGCCTTATAAGATCTACACTGATCATCGGAGTTTGAAATATCTGTTCAAGCAGAAGGACCTTAATTTGCATTAGAAGAGGTAGTTAGAGTTGCTAAAGGACTATGATACCACTATTTTGTACCATCCAGGGAAGGCCAATATGGTGGCCGATGCTTGAGTCATCGGGTGGAGAGTTTGGGGAGTTTGGATTATCTACCAGCAGTAGAGAGGCCCATAGCGATGGATGTTTAGGCCTTAGCCAACCAGTTTATGAGATTGGATATCTCAGAGCCCAGTGGGATCCTAGCTTGTGTGGTTTCTCGGTCTTCTTTGTTTTATCGTATCAGAGAGTGCTAGTATGATGACCTTCACTTGCTTGTCCTCAAGGATAAGGTTCTGCATGGTGATG
The DNA here is from genome assembly GCA_032618575.1 of Nicotiana noctiflora. Classification (NCBI taxonomy): domain Eukaryota; kingdom Viridiplantae; phylum Streptophyta; class Magnoliopsida; order Solanales; family Solanaceae; genus Nicotiana; species Nicotiana noctiflora. Next base: position 43,772 of record JASVEL010000745.1, read on the forward strand.
CTAGAGATCTGACCATTGGTGATGACAAGGTATTCATGATGCAGGGTCGTATTTCTGTACCTAATGTTAATGGGCTTGGGAGTTAATTCTAGAGGATGCCCACAATTTGCGGTATTTCATCCATCTGGGTGCTGCGAAGATGTACCAGGATTTGAGACAACATTATTGGTGGAGGAGGATGAAGAAAGATATAGTTGGGTTTGTTGCTCGATGTCTCAATTGTTAGTTGGTGAAGTATGAGCATCAAAGACCGGGTTGGCTTGCTTCAGTAGATAGAGATTCCGGAGTGGAAGTGGAAATGGATTACCATGGACTTCGTAGTTCATATCACGATTCTGGAGAGTCGTTCAGCATGAGTTAGGTACTCGGGTAGAGTTGAGCACAACATTTCATCCCTAGACGAATGGGCAATCTGAGCGTGCTAGCAGATTCTTGAGTATATGCTTCGTGCATGTGTGATGGAGTTTGGATGCTCTTAGGATTAGTTCTTGCCACTTGCGGAGTTTGCCTACAACAACAGTTATTAGTCCATTATTCATATGGCGCCGTATGAGGCTCTATATGGTAGACGGTGTAGATCCGCACTGGGTTGGTCCGAGCCAGGCGAGGCTAGATTATTGGGCACAAACTTGGTTCAGGACACTTTGGAGAAGTTTAAGGTGTCCAGTTCAGACAAAAGAGTTATGTGGATCGAGCGGTTTGCGATGTTTCATTTATGTTTGGAGAGCGAGTCTTACTTCGGGTTTTTCCTATGAAAGGCTTTATGAGATTTGGGAAGAAGAGAAACTTGAGACTAAGGTTTATTGGCCCCTTTGAGGTGTTGAGACATGTTGGGGAGGTTGCTTATGAGCTTGCCTTACCTCCTAGATTGGCAGGAGTTCATCTAGTATTTCAGGTTTTGATGCTCCTGAGGTATCACGATGATCCATCTCAAGTGTTGGATTTCAGTTCAATCTAGTTGGACAATGATCTATCTTATGTTGAGGAGCCAGTGGCTATATTGGACGGGCATGTTCGAAAGCTGAGGTCAAAGAGCATTGCATCAATAAATATTCAGTAGCGGGGTCAGTTGGTCGTGGAGGCAACTTGGGAGACCGAGCGGGATATGCGCAGCTTTTACCCTCATATTATCACCACTTCATGTATGTCTCTATGCTCGTTTGAGGACAAATAAATATTTTACGTATGGGAGGATATAACAACCCGGCCGTTCACTTTGAGAATTAACGCCCCGATCCCCTATTAACTATTTTCCCCATGTTTTTTCCTGCTATTGTAGTTTGTCGGATGGTTCATATTGAGTTTCGGAGTATTTTGGGACACTTAGTTCCTAAATGAGAGCTTAAGTCTTAGAATTTGGACTATAGTGGGAACAGTGTGAAGATGACTCCAGAATGGAATTCCGTCAATTCTATTAGCTCCGTTGGGTGATTTTGGACTTAGGGCATGTCCAAATTGTATTTTCAAGGTCCGTAACTTATTTAGGCTTGAAATGACGAAAGTTAAAATTTTGGAGTTTTGGGCCGATAGCGGAAATTTTGATATCGGGGTCAAAATCCGATTCCGAAATTTGAAGTAGGCCCGTAGTAATATATATAACTTATGTCCAAAATTTGGGGTCAATGGGATATGGTTTGGCTGGTTTCGGCATTGGTTGTAGAATTTTAAAAATTCAAGTTTATTAAGTTTGGATTGGAAGGTGATTCGTGGTGTTTGCGTTGCTTGATGTGATGTGAGGGATCGACTAAGTTCGTATGATGTTTTATGATTTTTTGTTCTATTTGGTTGAGGTCCCGAGGGCCTTGGGTGAGTTTCGGATGCTTAACATATTTGAATTTGGACTTAGGCAAATTCTGAAGTTGCTGAACCTGTTGTTTTCGCACCTGTAGATCTAGGACCGCAAATGTAGTGCCGTAGAAGAGGATTTGGTCTTGTGCATCAGGAACCGCAAATGCGGTTGGGGGACCGAAGATACGGTCCAGTGACCATAGATGCAGTCCCAGCCCGAATAAGTGGCTTTCACACCAGCGATGCTTTTTATGCAGATGCGGCCCATGATCGCAAATACGGCCCCATGACCGCAGATACGATAATCGCTGGGCAGAAATAGAAAATTTTGAGGGTTTGAAGTTCATAAGATCAAATTCGATTTTGTGCTCGGGAGAAGGAGATTTTGTGAGATTTTTGAAGAGGAAATCAATAGGTAATGATTCCTAGCCCTATTTTAATTATATTTCATCAATCTATTATTGTTTTACTCTTCTAATCAAGGAATTTGAGTGGAAAAATAGAAATTTGGGGGGAAAGTTCCACAATCAAGGTTTTGGATTTTGATCGGGTTTTAGGTATCGAAATTGAGTAATTTTTGGATGAGTGATCACGTGAGTGAATGAGTGTTCTAAATTGGTAACTCTTACCTGATTTCGAGACGTGGGCCCGAGGAGGATTTTTGGGAGTTTTTTTCTATTTTCTCGCCTTACCTTTGAGTTCATTAGTTAAATGAGTTGCTTGTAGCTTTATTTAGTTTATGTAATTGATTTGATTAGATTTGGGTCACTCGGAGTTGGATAATCGTGGCAAGAGCGTGATATCAGATTGATTTTGAGCTTGGTTCGAGGTAAGTGGCTTGCCTAACCTTGTATGGGGAAAATTCCTTTAGGATTTTGGTATTGTTGTTATATGAATTTCGTGTACGTAAGGTGACGAGTGCGTACACGTGCTAATTATTGGAAAACTCTATTTTCAATAAGTAAATATCTATATTTTTTCTTGAATTGCGAAATACTAGTTCATGTATCCTCTTGTTTAGCTTAGGAAATCAAGCCTATGTGCCTTAACTATCTTATATGTTTTAACTGCTTACTTGGATTATCTGCAGCATATTTAGGGTAGGAATTACCTGCTTCTTTGATACAGACTTGAATAGAAATGTACACCTTCTAACTGGGACTGTTTTGTATATTGATTTGGTTGTGTATTTATTTTGGGACTACGGAACCGTATTCCAGGTGATCTCCTATGCATGTTTACTTTAGAACTGCGGTATTCTGGGAGATCCCCTTGCACATTTATATTTGGGACTACGGGACGGTATCCCGGGAGATCCCCCTGCACATTTATGATTTGGACTACGGGATGATATCCCGGGAGATCCTTTGTACATTTACGCTTGGGACTACGGGATGTTATCCAGAGAGATCATGTGTTGCTATCTCTGCGGTAGGGCCCTGACATGATCCCATCACTACTCGACCGAGGTAAGACTTGGCACTTACTGAGTACCGTCGTGGTGTACTCATGCCCTTTCATACACATATTTTTTGTGTGCAGATCCAGGTTATTTTGCTCAGCCATACTATCTGTGAGGCAAGGCGATCCAGAGACTTCGAGGTATATCTGTCATATCCGCAGACCTAGAAGTCCCTCTATTCTCCCTTCAGTTATAGACTTCTAGTATTTTTCTTCGTTTAGACTTTTGGAGTTAGAACACTATGTATTTCTTTAACTTGTGATTCATGAGATTCCGAGTTTTGGGAGTGCTATGTTCAGTTTGAGAGTGTTATTATTGTATATGCCGGACGGCATTTCAAACTCCATATTTATATTACTTGTAAATTGTTAGTTTCGTAACTTTATTTAATTTACCGCAAATTATTAGGCTTTTCTGTTCGTAAAGACTAAGTACTGTCACGATAATTTACAAAGGAAAAACTTGGTTCGCGACATCTAGTAGTAATTTCCAAGTCCCAGCTAGCTACGCTTTCTATTTCCATTAAGGATTTTAGACTTTTGAAACCAATTCGAAAATTTTGCTGTCATTCGAAGCAAAGCCACCTTTCACGTCTCTCTTTTATTCGTTTTAGTACTCAATCTATGACTAGGGGTGTACATAGGCCGGGTTGGTTCGGCTTTTTTCGTTACCAAACCAAACCAAAGGTGTCGGGTTTTTATATTTATAAACCAAACCAAACCAATAACACTCGGGTTTTTCAGCTTTCGATTTTGTCGGGTTTCTCGGATTTCTCGGGTTTTTCGGGTTTCTCGGATTTTTGTAGTTCAGTGTCCAAGATTCTTAGAAAGTTTAGAATGCTTGAGATCTTAGATAAGGCAGCAAAAGCAGAAAAAGAATGGCAGAAGCCAGAAGGTATACAACATGCAATATACTGGACAATTTAAAGCATACAACAGATATTTGAGTAGAGGAAAATCTGATACTTTATCTAGATTTAGTCAAAATATTATTCCAAAAGTACTTGCTGTAGGTCCCCTCAATTAGAGACCATCACTCACTCATTGATGAAAATGTGACAATACAGATGGAAGCTTTTTATGGAGCGAGAGGCGTAATGAATAAGGGAAGATGGCTAGCTCAATGGTGCTTGCCTTCTCAGAAAAGCACTACTACTACACTAACAACAACCAATAAGTCTAGCCTGCACTAATTGACTTGAGATACAATCATTTTATGGGCTTATACATTCTCATACTGGAGATGGGGATTTACAGTTTTATAAGGACCAAATGAAGAGTCACAAGAGAAAAGCCAAATAACTGTATATAGAGATACAACTCCCTGTAGTCATACCACTGTGTTCCAGCTTTGCCAACTGTAGTCATATCACTATATAGAGATACAACTCCCTGTAGCACAAACAGAAGCATATCACTGTGTTCCAGCTTTGCCAACTGTAGTCATATCACTATATAGAGATACAACTCCCTGTAGCACACACAGAAGCATATCCATATCACTGGATAAAAGGAACCCATGGCATCAAGTTGACATGCCTCTGCTTGCCACCAATTTCAACACTTAAATCCAAGGTTACTTACTAAAAAATAACTTCAACAAGTAAATAATTGCTAGAGAAAATCATTACTTTACTCCAACTCCTTCCAATAGCATTAGATACAAAACAGAATATGGCAAAACTATAACTACATTAGAGTTGATGGAGTAATACTCTAAGATCATCTAGACCATTAAAATTCACAACTGTCTCAAGTAAACTTAAGAAGTCTTTGTTAATTAAAATACTGCGTACAACTAGTAGCTATTAATAATAAACAAGCCTCTATTCCATCATGAACCGTAACATTAGGAACAGAGCTGGCTAATCAATCCTTAAAGGCGAGTCTGGATATTCTGAAAGAAAAGAAACCATTTGAGTACTAAATAAATTAAACAAAGTAACAAACAAAACCATATTTTGATTATGAATTGAAGAAAATTACCTTCTTCAATTCCCTCAAGTTTCTGGACTTCCTCCAAAAAGTCTTCAAACTTGCATTCTTTAGAAGGTGATCGTATCCATTGTTGAGTACAAATAAGAGCTTCTACCGTTTTTGGCGATAAAGAACTCCGATAGGTATCAAGAATTCGACCACCTGTACTAAAAGCCGACTCAGATGCAACAGTAGAAATAGGAATAGAAAGAACGTCCCTAGCAATTTTTGAAACAATTGGATATTTACTAGATGAAGCTTTCCACCAACTCAAGATGTTAAAATCCTTGATTTTCACCACATCATCTATCAAGTATATCTCAAGATCGGATTTTCTTTCACTATTTCCCTCCTCTTTCATATATTTCTCCCAAGATTGCAACAAATCACCAGGTTCACTCGTTTTACCAATGTCACCTTCAATATTGTCATTAGAATTCTCAGAGCAAGAATCATTGTAGTGATTATATAAGCGAGTCAAAATACTCGCCACATCTTCAGACTTTATTCTTCCCAACAAAGGACCATATGCAATGGAAAGAATGTAGTTCACATACTTCATCTTGTATCTGGGATCTAACACGACAGCAACAATTAGTAGCATATTCATACTCTCAAATTTACCCCAATATTTCTCAAGCTTAATTTTCATCCTTTTTGCCATATCAACCAAAGTAAGATCATCACTTTTAGTATACTTAATAATATCATTTCGAAGATTAAAAAATTCATGGAAGAAAGAGTTGGAAGTAGCATACAAGCTGCCTGAAAATTTTAATGTTGTTTGATAGAAAATGTTAAGAAACTTGACAAAAGCTTTTACATTCTTCCAATCATCTATTGATGGATTTCCTCTTATTGTACTTATTTCTCGGCAGTATTTTTGGTATTTTTGGTCCTCCAAATACATTCTTGTAAAAGCTTTTTCAAATTTCAAAGCTTTATCTAACATTGTATATGTCGAATTCCATCTAGTTTCAACATCAAGACTCACAAGACCATGAGCATCTATCTTAACTTTCTCAACAAATGACTTGAAAGAAGCAAACCTTGAAGCAGAAGACCTAACATATTTCACCGAGCTCCTTATACGAGAAATTGGCTCAATTTGTTCATCTAGCCCATCTTTTACAATCAAGTTCAAAATATGAGCATTACACCTAACATGTAAAAACTCATTTCCAAGTATTCCCCTTTCCAATCATCAATAAGCACCTTCAAATGCTTAATGGCAGCATCATTAGCACTTGCATTATCTAAGGTCACTGTAAACAAGTTCTCAATGCCCCAACCTAATAAACATTCCTCAATCCCCTTAGCGATAGTCTCACCCTTGTGATCTGGTGTTTGGAAAAAGTTTAGAATTCTCTTTTGTAGATTCCATTGATCATCATTCCAATGTGCAGTGACAACCATATAAGTGAAATTTTGGAGTGATGTCCATGTATCACTAGTAAGACATACACGTTGGTTCTTGATAAGCTCTTTAAGTTTTTCTTTCTCTTCTTGATAAATTTTCAAACAATGTCGAGCAACAGTTATACGAGAAGGTAATTCAAAATTTGGCAAAGCTTTAGCCATTAGTTTCTTAAATCCTTCTCCCTCAACAACTCTAAATGGTTGCTCGTCAATAATTACAAATTCGGCAATGGCCCTCCTAATCTCAGCGACATTATACACCACCCTTTCAGTAGAACCCAAAGCACCTCCTAGCCAACCTTCTTTGGTAGGTTTTAATGTGGATTGTCTCTTATCAACGAACCTAAAGGGGGACTTGTGACATTTCACATTTATGTGTGTCCATAACGTAGTAGTCCCATTTATGCTTTCGGCAGCAAAGGTTTTGGGACAATAATTGCATTTTGCCCTACATTTACCTCCTTTAGCAATAAATTTGGAGAAATATTCCCAAATCTCAGACGTCTCTCTACCAGTATTCCCGGATTTAGAAAGTACTAGAGGAGTTGTTCTTTTTTGCTTTTTAGGAGGAGTGTGTCGATGAGGAGTGCCCATACCTTGATGTTGAGATGTCGTTGGCATAGTCGGAGGAATGTTGATAATTATCTCCACATCCGATGCAGAAGGTGTAGTTTCCATACGAAAAAAGAGTCACTGCACATGGTATAAAAAGTTGTAATCTCAAAGAAATACTTATTAGCTTATGATACAAAACTAAAAGAAAAAAATTAACCAAATCTCAAAGCTTATGCTTATAAAAAGTATCTGAAATAGAGATTAGACTTACCCCAAATCAATATAAGTTGATTCGAAATTAAACTGAGTAGGAACGAACTGAACCTGAATCGGACGAACTGAACTTGAATCGGATGAAGTTAACTTGAATTAAAAAGGAAGAGCTCAAGATGTGCAACTGTAGGGTTTGCTTCTCAGTTCTCTCTGAACTTTGGAAGTGAACGAAATAATTCTCTCCAACTTTGCAAGTGAACCAAATTCGGTTTGACTTGGGTTGGGTGTAGTGGTTTGTGGGCTTTTTTACCTAACTGGATCTATGGGTAGTGGGCATAAAAATTGTAGCCCAAACCTGATAGTTTAAAAAATATAAACTAAGTTAAAGACAATTATATTAATTATATTATAATAAAAAAGTTTATGTATAAAATTATTTAAAATTATATATATATATATATATATATATTTATATATAAGATCGGGTTGGTTTAGTCGCGGGTTGGTTTTTTCTAGTTAATACCAAACCAAACCATTTATAGTCGGGTTTTTTTTAAATACCAAACCAAATCAAACCAAACCACTAATCGGATTTTTTTTCGGTTTGACTCGGTTTATCGGTTTGGTGCGGTTTGCGGTTTGGTTTTGTTCACCCCTATCTATGACTATGACCCACGAAAAAAGTTCTATTTTGATGAAAAACTGATTTAGCTATTTTTCAAGTCAGACATTCCCAAAATTAAAATATTGCTTTTCCTATATATGTCAACAATGGATAAGATGTACACTTCATTCCCCACTTTAATATTACAATACTATGGACCCTTTATAATAATTTCTTATTTGGTATATTAATTTCACGTTTTCATTTTGAAATATATTTCAAGTATATACAGAATTTCAAAGCCTGTGAAATTTATTTTATATATTCAAAGTTAAGTTTTGAAAAGACCAATTGATTTGAATCAGATTTTTTATTCCTTTTAAAACAACAAAACAAACCCGGAGAAAATGACATAAAATAATAATAAATAGGACGGGCTGTATTTCTTTAAACAAAAAATCAAAAGAAACATCGATTATATGGGCGTTTTCCCCTCAACAAAATCTGTCTTGATTTTTTAATTGTCATAAATGGATAAGGATCCAATTCACCCTATACCTTACACCTCATACAATAAGTCAATAATCGTCTTTTAATGTTTTCTAAAATAATTGTTGACTTGTCTGTTTGTGTCATGATTCACGGATTCAGGAACTTAATAAGTTTAATATATTAAAAGAAGTCAAAACTTTTCTGCAGTATTGGAAAGAAAATCATATTCTGAATACGAAAATCGGCCTAAATTACATTTGAAAACAACATAATGTGAAAATTTTCTACTTACAATTGTTTCCCTACGCCATATGTAATTTCATAATTTCCGGCAGAAGAATATTCATTTGACATCTTTATAAATATGCTCTCGTTCAACAAAACATTTCCACACCTAACTAATTCTTCCAAAAAACATTTCTTCGATCTTTTAATTCCGCAAAAATTAGGAAAAATAAAAACTACAAAGAATATTAAATCTGAATTATTGAAAACCTTGGGTAATTATAAATCACGTCCATAGTGACTTTATTAGGGCTGACAAACCAACTGTCCGCCTTGTGTATCTATTATATTATACATACATACATAGGGAGAGAAAGCGAGAGAATTGAATTCATTAAACCCGTTCTAAACCGGTCTCTTTTGGTGGAAATGGCCGTCCATTACTTCATTCTAGTCCCTCATTTAATTAATGAATTTATAAAAGGTCATTAATTTGTTTGTTTAAAGTTTAATTAATTAATGCTCCAAATGGTCCAGAACTGTAGCCATGCATGTCGGTATTGACGGTTGAAGCATACGTGCAAGGCGATTTGAGAATTCCCTATATATGTGGAAAATAATAACACCTACTTTAATTATATGTTGTGATTGGTTGGAGACTTAGCTTGGGGTTTGCCCAACGTAGCCTCACATGTCACCTAACTTGTTAGGTACCAACTATTGTTATGTTAGGACATAGAGATAAACAATAACTTATCACCAGTTTGGTCAAGCTACAAAAATCAGTTTATTTTTATAAGTATTTTCTTTTTAAAGTATTTTTCTCAAAAGTATTTTTGGTGAGAAGTAGTTTGTGTTTGGCTAATTAGTTTAAAAAGCACTTCTGAACAGCAATTAGTGTTTAGTCAAGCTTTAAAAAACTGCTTTTAAGTGTATTTTTCTCAAAAGTGCTTCTCAAAAAAGTGTTTTTGGAGAGAAACTATTTTTTCTGCTTCTCCAAAACTGCTTCTGTTTTTCTACAAAAGCATTTTTTTCCTTCCAAAAGCTTAGCCAAACACCTCAATTTTGAACCAAAGGTACTTTTGGCAAATAATAATAATAATAATATATTTTTGGCTAAAAATACGCTTGGCCAAACATGCTATTAGTCAGTGCTTTGCACAAGTTTGGTTTATTATTATCAATATTCATTTGTTAGAAGGTTTAAGACACTTTAGCCAATGGTAATTAAGTCTACAAATAATTTAAGGGTGCAACTAGTAATCTATGTCTGGTAGGTTTTTTTTAGGGGGGGGTGGTCTTTAGCCTATTTATTTTTAATAAAAAATAAGTAAATTTTTTGAACAATAAAAAACTTATATGCACATGATGTTTACATAAACACATGACACATTTCCGAACATACACTCTTATTGCTGAAACATAGTTTATTAATACAAATTCTTTATTTAATTTATGACCACAATATATTTATAATGGTTTGGTCAGTAGCGAGTTCGATTCGAAAGTAATCTCTATCAAAATTGCGGTACCGTATTGGGCTCTGGGATAAATCGCACATTTATCACTTACATAATAATTAGTCATTAATTACATATTATATCTCATGAAAAATCAGAGTTATGCAAGTGAAAAGATCGTCGGATACAGGGGCGGATTTAGCCCGGCACAAGGGTGTTCACCCGAACACCCTTCGCCAAAAAATTACACTGTATATATAAGGTAAAATCTATTTTTTATCTCTATATATTAAGTTTTGAACACCCTTAACACTATCCAAAAATGTAGTTTAGTGGTCAAGGGTGTTCAAAGTTTACATAAGGTCAAGAGTTTAATTCCCAGTAGCTACAAATTTTTTTTTGAACACCCTTCACTAAGGTTCTGACTCCGCCACTGATCGGATTGATACTATGATTTGTTTCAACTCCAAGAACTGTTATAGTCATTATTATTATACAACTCCAAATAATATATATGCAATATATAGGAAAGATAGTAGGATATATTGTCATTGAATACCGAACAAAAAAAACTTTTTTATCTCAACTAGATAAGTTCGTATATATACTTATATAGCCATATTCACTGAATATTTCAAGGAGATGTCCATTCAAGTAATTAAGTCACTTTGTTCCACCTTCTCGAGGGCATACTCAAGTTGAAGTGCCAACTTCTTGAGGGTACATTTATTTCTTCAAATACACAAAAGATAAGATAAGAATAAGATTAAGTCTATTATAAAATGTTAATGTCACGACCTAAAGTTCCAAATTAATGGTTGGGAGGGAGCTGTAATCAGAGGCGAATCTAGGATTTTAAATTTTATGGATTTAATTTTTATGATTTTTAGTATGTAACCCAGTATATTCTTCAAGTTATGAATTCATATATATTATGCGTTGCAATTTTAGTAGATTTTTACACATAAATATATATTTTATATCGAAAATTATGGATTTAATTGAACCTTTCAGTTACGTGTTATATATGCCCCTGGCCGTAACTAACCCACGACAACACACTTCACCCAAAAAAAGAAGGAAAAAGAACTTTTCGAACTTATACTTAACAATATCAACAAACTCATTAAATCGAACATCAATGAGCATACGAATATATAAATTCAAAGATTATAGTAGCATTCATCAACTTAAAAACTTTTGATTTTCCAGACATAAAGTCTCCACACGTACAAAGATCTTATTTTGTTTGCATAGAATAAGATAAAGATGGTGGTCCATTATAGGGAGTGCAGTTGAAATCAACCATTGATTATTTAATTACTGTTATCAAATTTTATTTTAAGTTGGCAGAATTGTTTGCCTGTTTAAAGCCAAAGGGACAGATTCTTACCCTAAAAGATTTGTAAAAGAAAGAAATCTTTTTTGAGATTGACTTCTTTTCCACACTGAATCTTTTATCCTTTTTCTTTCTTTTTTATTGGTGTAGAAACAAATTAACTTATTATATTTTCTTTATCGGGCTACAAAGAGAATATTCTTATTTTTCATGGTTTGTACTTTATACTTCTTGGTACACCTATTTTTCCAACGTCATTCTGAATCAAGAAGATGAAAGGATAGGGAAAAAAAAAAGGAGGAAGGACCTGTTTGTCCATTTATTTTTTTTTTTTGAATTTCTTTTTTCAAAATGAGTTTGTTCATGAAAATTTGCAAGTTTTTTAAAAATTTCGAAAAAAAAAATTTCAACCACTTTTTATTTTTATTTTTTTAGAAAAACTCCCAACTCAAAAAACTGAATACTATTTTTCAACTTAACTCCAAATATTAGTTTTTCAGAAATAATAAAAAAAATTTATGTCCAAACACTAGGGGTGTACATAGGTCGGGTTGGTTCGAATTTTACAATTACCAAACCAAATCACATGTATCGGGTTATTAAATCTAAAGACCAAACCAAACCAATAAACTCGGGTTTTTCACTCTCGGTTTTTCTCGGATTTTTTCGGGTTTTTTTCCGGTAAAATCTCCCTAGAACAAAACATATAAATGTTGCTAAAAATATTTCTTTAATCCTAGTAAGATACAGCTATACAAAGTATTTTTCAAGAAAATAATACAAAATATGAGAAGTATCATGGCATTATCCTAAAATATTCAACAATAAAGACATAAAATTGTATAATATAAATATTGCTAATTAAAAAGCTATAATAAAAATAAATATAATTTAAAAGTAATAAGTCATGATAAAATAAGTAGACTAATAAGGGAGTGTCGATCACATGACTAAACGCTAATAAAGAAAAAATAAAAATATGTTATGCATTTTTATCTAAATTATTGTAAAATAAAATATAAATATTCAATACATTCTCGTTCATAGTATTGAATTGAATGTCTTTTGTTAGCATTAATATTGATTTAATATTAGTTTAGGTTTTTGTTAGCATTATTTAGTTTACTAATGTTAATAGCTATAAAACTTATTGAAACATTCAAAGTTCTAAATCCAATCTTAAAAGATAAAATTATAAATTTTTATTTATTTATAAATTACATCACAATAAGTATATTTATATATTAAATATATCTAATATTTTTATATATGTAATGTTGAGTTGGTTTGGTTTCGGTTTGACTTTCTTTAGTCAAAACCAAATCAAACCAATTATGGTCGGGTTTTTCCCACACCAAACCAAACCATAGTCGGGTTTTTTCTCTCGGTTTGACTCGGATTATCGGGTTGGTGCGGTTTATCGGTTTCCTTTGTACACCCCTACCAAACACATGCTAAATGTCCTATAAGACTAATTTTTACGGTATAACTTTTGTACTATTAATTATTGCACCACTAATCTCTATATTACAATCCACACATTACTTGTTTCTAAATCAAACAATCTCAGCATTAACGCAGGGTCCTACTACCTTTTTCTAGAAAATAAATAAAAAAACTTAGAGATGTTTTTGCATTATTTTCGATTGAAATATCAATTAAGTTGACATCACTTAAAAATAATATAAACTAAATATCAATTTTGAGAAAAGGACCTTATTAATTAATCAAACACGTTATCATTTTGCACAATCTTTTCTTTTTATATATCCCGAATAATTATTCAAACAAATAAGGGAAAAAAATAATATGGAAAGCAAAAGGTGGATATTGTGATGGATGAATAATAGGATAAAGGTAGCACAAATCTACTCGACAAGGAAAGGGAACAAGACTACGTTGGATTGCTTGAATTGTCAAGTTGGACTGCCCCACCTCCCCTTTTTACGTCAAAAGAAATTATTTTTGGTGCAAAAGATACGATTTTAAATAATTATATAATATTAAGGTAGAATGTTATAAAGAGTAGGAGGCATCAAACATATCTTATAGGAATGACCTCTTAATGGGTCGTAACAAAAAGGGTGTTCTGGGGTTAATTAGTAGTTGGGTTCGTTCCTGAATGATAACAAATAAACCCGTCGATGGTGCTAGCCTGGCAGTGCGGGGTAGGTTTCTAACAAAAAAAATTCTCGAACGGTCATCGTCAAGCGTCTTCTGTACAAAAGATGTTGAGCAAAAACGGCAACATTTGGGGAAGCCTCCATCTCCAAACTATGTTTACATTCGTAAGGATATTTGAATCATGCAGCCGAGCGATTAGATACCTACAATCAAAAATGATGTTAGCATAAAATGGATGAGAGGAGTGAAGTAGAGGAATAAGGAAGTTAACCAAAAGCAAAGCCAAAAATATGAAAAATAAAATGTTGCTTAAAAGGATATTGCTAAATTATTTACATCAAGAAGACATTTTAATTAAAGGATTTATTAAAAGTCTTACAGAGTAAATATTCTAGTTTCGTTTTGTGTTTATGAAAAATATCAAATTCCAGACCGCTATATTTTGAAAAATTAAAGTTCATCCCAAACTAAATTATTCAAAAAATATTATCGAATTTGATTTGTAAAAATGAAAAAAATTGATATGAAAAGCTTTTCCATTTAGTAACACGTAAAACGAATTCGAATTTAATCGACTCCATACCATTTAAACATTAAATTATTATTATAAAATAAAAAGTGCTTCACTTTGTATCTCTACTCTCTCCAAATTTAAACTTATTAATGACTAGAGTAGAAGTCCATAAAGGACAGCCAAGTGGGGACAAAATTAAAGAGAGAAAAAAAACATGGAATAATAAATTTAAGACAAGTTGGCTGAGGTCTTTCCAACAACCACTACAGAACAGAAGTTGGTCAGAAAAAATGGTCAAAACTGCGTCGTTTCCTCCACGTCGACTCCCAGCAATTTCCTCGTGCTTGGTAGTCACCTGCTATTCATCCTCACGGACATCTTTGTTTTCTTTTATTTTCTATTTCTATTTATTTCTTTTTTTTTTTAAATTTGTAATTGAATCAATCTTTTCTTTTGAGATAAAATATTATACATAAATTAGGAATGGAGAAAGGACGTACTATGGAAGTTCGAAAATTTTATTCCCAAAAATTATATTAGACTTCACCATGATATTGTTTTGATACATCAGGAGTCGTTTGGTACGTAGATTAAATATTATTCTTTAATTATAATTCCGAAAGTATTCTATTTCACTTGGGAGATGGGATAAGATAATATTAAGTTTGATAGGATAAGGTGAGATATTAAGTAAGTTTGGGATTAATTGATGGTATAAATTTATTCTAGTCAACTAAACACTGTGTAATTTAATCCCTTAACTCATATCACCTTATCCCGCGTATCAAATGACCACTTTAGTGTCTTTTTGTGTATTCTCGCATTCATAGGCTTATGTTATTACTTGTTACGCCTTTTGTTTCGGTTTTCTATTTGCATTCTTTAGTGTTAGTTCTGTTAGTATTTTCGCTCCAGTGTCACATTTGGTTTGTTTGTTATTGCCCCTCAATTTATCTTTTATGAATCGAGGATTTATCGAAAATAATATTTATACCTTCTTAAAGGTAAGTTTAAGGACCGTGGACATTCTATCCTCCCAGACCCACTTGTAAAGATACATAGGCATGTCGTTGCCATGATATCACAAACTAATTTATTTTATTGTTTCAAATTATACAATCATATTCGTTATACTAACATGTCAATCTTCTTTGATAATTTCTCAATACTTGTATTCGAATTAATTCTAAAACTATTAAATTTTAACAAATAATGAGCGTTTTGTCTGTATAATTAATAATAATGAATAGATTTACTTTCATTAGGGCAAAAGGAAAGTAATGTTTGATAAAGATTATTAAGTTAATCCATAGATCCAATCATTCTATTTCCTTTTTTCCCTCATAATTGAAAAGGCACATTAAGCATTTATGTTCTGGATTATAGCTATATAAGTAACAATATTTATTCTTTCTCTAATTGTTCCTCTTATAATAATTTATTCACAACAAAAAAAAAAAATTCAAAACTACGTATAACAAATCGAACAAATAAAGTATTTTATATTCTTTATAATATTTTATTTCTTCAATTTAAATTCCATACATTCCTTAATAATCATTTATAGTAATTTCCACCATTAGAGTCACCATAGATTTCGAAAAAATAAATTTGGGTATTATTTGCCAAACACATGTCTGACCATATATTTTGCCAATATTTTGGTAAAATTCAAATTCGAAAACAAGCTTAATAGTTGTTTTTGGGCTAAAACATTTACAAATACTAATAATATGTATATTTTTTTAAAATAAATTTGAAAAATATGTTTTGAAAACTGATGTCCAAATATATTTTCATCTTCAAACTAACTTAACCCAAATATTTTCAAAATAAATTTGGGAATCTATGGTTAATCGCTAGCTTAATATTCCATTTGTAGGGGAAATTATTATTTTTGTTTTCTCTTATTTCTCAATTGCCAATTTATCCAAAAAAAAATATATTCCAGCTGTACGTAGGACCCACTATAGCCAAAACTTATTACGATTCTCGTCAGTCTATAAATAGCAGCTCTTAACCACTTGGTTTCTTTTTCTCCTCTTCTTCCATTTCCATATACACACTCGCACACACTCTCTCTCTCTCTTTCTCTGCCCAATCTCTCTCTCTGGCGCGCGATCTCGCCGGCGCTCCGGCCGTCATTACCGTCGGGAAATCTCCCTTCTTCTTCTTTCTTTCTCCGGCTAAGGTCTCTCTCCCTCTCGCTCTCTATGAAACGTATATTCATCTACATATTTCTCTTCTTTGCATAAAAGTATGTATTTTCTGCGTCTGTTTTCTTAATTTTGTGCAATATCAGCTTTAGATCTAATTTGGTTCTTGGTAATTTGCTTGTTTTGCTTCTCTAAAAGTTTTTTTTTTTACTTTATCTTTTTCTTCATTTTCATTATGTCTCTTCTTCATTGTATTTGGATCTTGAGTTTGTATAAATGCGGTCTGTTTTCTGAATTGGGACATGGCTAAAATGTTCAAATATTTGATCTCTTCATATTCTTCCTTTATAGAACCCGATATTATAATAAGCAGCAGTTAAATATCTGTACTTTTTTTGGATAAGGTTATTTTGATTATGGTAATGTTTATGCTAATTACTAGCATTATAACTTATTGGTAACCTTCAAAAAGGTGTATAAGATTGTGAAAGTGAATTCCTTTTTACTCTTACTTCTTTTGTCCCTTGCATAATGGATGGGATCATAGCTATTTGGCGATTGACCCATTTTTCGTGTTCAGTTGAGCCATAATGTTATGCAGATTTGTTTTCTGTACAATTTTCATTATGGATGTTTTTAAATATGACATTACGTATTTTCTAACCATCTATTTATGTGTTTCTACTCATATGCACCCAAATATTCCAATTTTATGGATCGAAAGGTGCTTTTTGCGCTAGACATATTGTTATTGGGTTGACAAGTACTCTGTTGTTTTTAACTTTTTATAAAGAGAGATAAGAAGTTTGTGTTTTTGTGTGGTTGTGCAACTTGCTTTGTTGTCTAAAAGGTTGTTGTTTGACTATCTATTTATGTATTACTCGAGCGCATTCACACACATACACATGTGTGTAATGTATGTGTGTGTCCATGTGTCTAATGTATGTGTTCATACATTATTTATGAGTATTGAAATGAAATGGATCTGGAGAGCATTAAGATATAGGGGATTCATATAACCAAACCTACTAGCAAGCTATTGAGGCATAGTTGATTGATTAATACTACCATACATGCTCACAAACACATGCACATATATTTATATGTGAGTATGTGCGTGTGTGTGTCTAAAGTGCCTTCTTTTGTGCGAGCGAGAATGCTAGTTGGTTGACAGTTGACACTATAGTCTAATGAATAGATAGCATTTTTGTGTTTTTGTGTGGGTCTGTGCAACTTGTGTTGGGGTCTATAAAGGGTTATTTTTTATGATACAGAGTACTTCTGTGGATTGAAGGGTTAAGGTGAGCATGGAAGGAACTGGAATGAGAAATGTGAGCTCCAACTGCTCCATTTCTGACATAGATGATTATGATCTCTCTAAGCTTCTTGACAAGCCAAGGCTAAACATAGAGAGGAAGAGATCATTTGATGAGAGGTCACTTAGTGAGTTATCCATAGGCCTATCAAGAGGTTTAGATCATTATGAAAGTGCTTCACCAGGCCGGTCAGTCTTGGACACCCCGGCTTCATCAGCCCGGAACTCTTTTGAGCCCCATCCAATGGTTGCTGAGGCCTGGGATGCTCTCCGCCGCTCTTTGGTTCATTTTCGAGGCCAACCAGTTGGCACAATTGCCGCAGTTGACCATGCTTCTGAAGAAGTCCTCAACTATGATCAGGTGAGTGTTTGTATGAAATCTTAGCATTACATTACCTTGGTGCTCTATGTGATTTTGATTTTGGAATTTGCATAATATTGGTATCATATACTACCTATAAAAAATAATATTGGTATCATATACTATGATCAGGTGTAACCTTTTGACAAAAATACCGGAAACCCATGTATATGTGTGGGTTATTCATGCCATACATATAATTGTGTGGGATATTGATGCTGAAACTGGTTTAATGCTGAGTGAGGTACAGTGATGTGATTAGGAGTATAATATTATCTGTATCATCAGAGTATTTATCCATTTAAGTTTTTGTTTGATGTGTAGGTTTTTGTTCGAGATTTTGTGCCTAGTGCTTTGGCCTTCCTGATGAACGGAGAGCCAGATATAGTTAAGAATTTCTTGTTGAAGACACTTCAGCTTCAGGGGTGGGAAAAAAGAATAGATAGATTCAAGCTGGGAGAAGGGGTTATGCCTGCTAGTTTCAAGGTTCTTCACGATCCTGTTCGTAAGACAGATACCATAGTAGCAGATTTTGGTGAGAGTGCAATTGGAAGAGTTGCTCCAGTTGATTCTGGGTTTTGGTGGATAATTCTTCTCCGTGCTTACACAAAATCTACTGGAGACATGAGTCTCTCTGAAACACCAGAGTGCCAAAAGGGGATGAGGCTTATATTGAGCTTGTGTCTTTCTGAAGGATTTGACACGTTTCCTACACTGCTATGTGCTGATGGATGCTCAATGATTGACCGGAGGATGGTAATCTATTTTTCCATCTTAACTTGTTTGTATTGTTGGATCTTCTTATCATTGTGCAGAGCCCATTTGACATAACTGATCAAATGTAGTTGATAATCAAAGCAGTTACGTGTTTGCATTTAAGTGCTAAAATTGATAATAAGCATTGATGTGTTGACAAAAAGTGCTGATATGCAATTTTATATTAGAATGAATGAAATGCCATTAAAGTTGTTAGAGATAAATTAGTAACATCTTGGTGAAACTGTAATTGCTTATAAGTTGAAAAACCATAAGTTGCGAAACACTTTTAATTTTATCAAATGAGGATATAAGTTAAAAACAATATCTGATAATCTTGCACAAACACCCAAATAGTGCTAATAACGAGTTGAGTCTCTTTGGTATCCAGTGATGTAAACTGATCTTTATTGTATCAGCAAAACTAAAAGAATTTTGTTAAGAAATCTTGTGCTCAATTGACTGAAGGGTTGGTATCATGGACTTCTAGGAACCTTTTTCTTACATCTTCTTCTTTTGTTCGTGGTTATTGCTCTAAGATTCACAAATCTTTCAGTCAGAAAAAGAACTTGTGTATAGGGATTGCCTATCAGAGCCCTTTCATTTCGTTTCTTTATCCCTATGATTACGTGAGATAGGCTCTAAATCACAGGAAATGGATTTTTGGATGTAGTAGAATTCATTGAATGTTCTTGGTGTAGCTTTGTTGATGATCTTTAAGGTAAGTGCTTATGTGTGTAGATCTCTTTTCTAAGTTACTTTACAAAATAAAATAGCAATAGGCAATGCCCTTTTTTTTTAATTTTTAATCCAGTATGTTTGGGGAATGCTTTTTGTACAACTCCTTGTCCATTGGACTGCATTCTAAGGTAAACTTCAATGGAGGTTTGTTAACAAAGCAGACAGTGGTAAATTGGGGAGATCGAAGACTTGTTGCTTACATTGATTATTACTATAGCCCCTTAAAGTTTGTTTGCCTCATTAATTAGCCTCTTCAAGTGATGTTCTTCCTTGGTCAGTGATTGACGTTCAAATTAGTTCAAACATTTGAGTTTTAATAGGTTGATGAATATCTTGGAGGTTAACGTTTTTGTTTATATTACTCCACTAGTCTTAGTGTACTCGCTTCACGCGTGTTCCCCGTCTTAATGAGTAATTTTGATTTAAGGAGACAAACAAAGTTAATTAGCTATATTTTTATTACGATACTTAAAAAACAATTTCTAATAACACAAAATATTAATTGTACATGAATTAATTGTTTTAGGGGAAATTGTACATGAATTAATTATTTTGTATAATTAGAATATGAATTTTTAAATGCATATTTAATTATTTTGCTTTAAGATAATTTTAAGTGCTTCATGTACTTTCCATGGATACTGGGTAGTTGTTGTTGTTGTTGTGATGATCTAGTAAACCATACTCTTCTTGTTAAGTATATTTATAGTACGCACACTATCTCAATGGATAAACTAAATCATATAAATATTTCATTAAAATATTATTTTAAGTTATATAATAAAAGTAGATGTTCCTTCAAATATGACGTTGATCCTATATAACTAACTCAATAAAAGAAGAAAATATCTCATTCTTAGATCAATATATTCAACTAAAAATTTATTCCAATTTTATAATTCCATCACTTCAGATTCACAAGTGATGATGGTTCCTTTTCAGTTTCAGCAATAACACATAACTCTTGAAAATGTAAGAGGTTTTCTAAAACTTTTTTTGATACATACAAGATTAGTAAATTGATAGAAAACAATAATGTTTCTCTCACAAGTAAAATGTAAGTTGTTATATTCTTTTGATCAATAAATGATACTACTATATGAATCGTTCCCAACATATTACAAAAAGTATAAATCACTATTACTTATTTTGTATAATCAAATTACATAATGAAAACAATGAGTTCTGAAAGAGAAAAGGAAATAACGACTACTAAACTAAAAGTACTTTAACCAAAAATGAATGTAAAAGATTTCTAAAACTGGAAGAAGATAAAAGGAAATAAGGACTTCTAAATCAGATTTTGTTAATCATTTTTACCTAGTTTAATAAGGAAATATTTAATAAACAAAACTTTAGTTGATTCTAAATTCCTAAATATTAGGAAAGTAACTTAAACTACAATTTTGACCAATGTAAAATTTATTTTTAAAGGGTAAAAAGGCGAATTACATTTCGCTAAGGGGTTTCGTGCTTTTAATATAATATAGATAAATCTGACAGTGATCTGGAAACTCTAAGCATCATAAATAGCTTTCAACTAGGAGAGTGGAATTATTTCCTTTGTGAGTTTCCTTATCCACTCTTAGAGGTCTGGATACTTTATACTTAAAAGAAAGTAACACAGCTATTTCCGGTCTCCCCAAAATTTGTTTTGTCATGATAAACTTTAGAATGTCATTACCTAGTAGTTACTTGCACAATATTAGGTCCCATGATTGGTGTTTTGCCCTTGAAGGGACATTAGTTGGATTTTTAACTGATCATGGTTGATTTTCAGGGAATTTATGGTTATCCTATAGAAATCCAAGCACTCTTCTTTATGGCACTGAGATCTGCGTTGGCAATGTTGAAGCACGATGCAGAGGGGAAAGAATTTATTGAGAGAATAGTGAAGCGCCTGCATGCCTTGAGTTTTCATATGCGAAGTTATTTCTGGCTTGACTTTCAACAATTAAATGACATATACCGCTATAAAACTGAAGAGTATTCTCACACCGCAGTAAATAAGTTTAATGTTATCCCTGATTCAATCCCGGAGTGGGTATTTGATTTTGTGCCTATGCGTGGTGGTTACTTTATTGGAAATGTTAGTCCTGCTAGGATGGACTTCAGGTGGTTTGCTTTGGGTAACTGTATCGCTATCTTGTCTTCACTTGCCACCCCTGAGCAATCTTCTGCTATTATGGATCTCATAGAAGAGCGCTGGGAGGAGCTAGTAGCAGATATGCCTTTGAAGATATGTTATCCAGCAATTGAAAATCACGAATGGCGGATAGTTACTGGTTGTGATCCCAAGAATATTAGATGGAGTTACCATAACGGAGGATCTTGGCCAGGTTTGACCATCATCCCTCAGCACTGTAATTGATTTGATATTTTTTTCTTTTTAACCCCCTGCAATTGAGTAGAGCATGACTTTGATTCTCATTGGAAATAATGCTATACAAACTGGATGCTATGTTACAAGGATTCTTTGCTTTGCATAATGTTTGTTCATCTTAGTTTTATAAGAGAAAGATGGCGCGTTTATATTGCTACTGAGGCACTCTCAGAAAGAAATGAATGCATAGGCTAATTCTTCAAGTCAATTGATCTTACACTTGCTAATGCAACATATTATTCATCTCTTAAATACAGTGCTTTTGTGGTTGCTGACGGCTGCCTGCATTAAGACTGGACGGCCACAAATAGCAAGACGAGCAATTGATCTTGCTGAGAGCCGCTTGCTCAAGGACAGCTGGCCTGAATACTATGATGGAAAACTCGGAAGATACATTGGTAAACAAGCAAGGAAGTATCAAACGTGGTCAATTGCTGGATATCTTGTAGCGAAGATGTTGTTGGAAGATCCTTCACACTTGGGAATGATCTCTTTGGAAGAGGACAAGCAAATGAAGCCTGTAATCAAGCGATCATCTTCATGGACGTGTTGAAAATGTTGAGTTGAAGCAAGAGACAACGGTAGAAATGAATAGAGAAACACAGCAGGTGAGAGATCTTTTTGTTACATTACTAGAACAACAATTCTTTGGCTATTTCTATCCATCTAGGTTTGCTCAAGCGCTTCCTTTATGTAAATTAGCATCCAGCCAGATCAATGTCTTTGTTTCTCAAAATAAGAGACTTTTGTTTTGATAGCTTCCACAGTGTTGGACAAATTTTAGATACTGATGGTCTAATTGTTTGAACAAAGACACTGAATATGATGTTTCTAACTATATCCATTATTGCCTAAATTGAAAAAGATTGTTGAAACCCTTGCTGCAGCTAAACAAAGTTATGCTCAAAGATAACTACCTGATTATTAATACGTTATTAACTAAGCGCAAGCCTCACTCGTTGTAAGAGCGATAAGATTGCTAACATTTTTTATCCTCTCCTGCTATATATGATACTATAATCTCAGTTATATATAGTTTCTCAATTTGTTCACCTATTGATAATTAACAACAACAACCCAGTATAATCCCATAAGTGGGGTCTGGGAAGGGTAATATGTACACAGACCTTACCCTTATCCCAAGGGACAAAGAGGTTGTTTCCAGGAGACCTTCGGCTCAAGAAAGCAACATGAGACGATATATTAGTACCATCAGTAGAATCATAATAAAATAACATCAAGAAATACGAAATAGGTGGAATAAGTGGAAGGTATAAAATAACCAGCATATAAAACCCTGTATCATGTATCAGTAGATGACCACTAGCATCATAAGACTAACTTCCTACTGACTAGTCTCACTTTAGTGCGCTGTAGAAATATTCACAACTTCTCCTTAACCGACAACCTTAATGCTCGACCTCCATAATTCCCCGTCAAGGGCCATGTCCTCACTCGTTGTAAGAGCGATAAAATTGCTAACATTTTTTATCCTCTCCTGCTATATATGATACTATAATCTCAGTTATATATAGTTTCTCAATTTGTTCACCTATTGATAATTAACAACAACAACCCAGTATAATCCCATAAGTGGGGTCTGGGAAGGGTAATATGTACACAGACCTTACCCCTTACCCCGAGGGGCAAAGAGGTTGTTTCCAGGAGACCCTCGGCTCAAGAAAGCAACATGAGACGATATATTAGTACCATCAATAGAATCATAATAAAATAACATCAATATAAGAAATACGAAATAGGTGGAATAAGTGGAATGTATAAAATAACCAGCAGATAAAACCCTGCATTAGTAGATGACCAGTAGCATCATAAGACTAACTTCCTACTGGCTAGTCTCACTTTAGTGCGCTGTAGAAATATTCACAACTTCTCCTTAACCGACAACCTTAATGCTCGACCTTCATAATTCCCCGTCAAGGGCCATGTCCTCTGAAATCCTAAGTCGCGCTGTCCTGCTTCCCCGTCAAGGGTCATGTCCTCTGAAATCCTAAGTCGCACTGTCCTGCCTGATCACCTCTTCCCAATACTTTTTAGGTCGCCCTCTACCCGTACCCGCCACAGCCAGTCGACATCTCCTCACCGGTGCATCAGATCCAAACCATATGAGTCTTGCTTTTAGCATCTTGCGGCGCCATGCCCACCTTCTGTCGGATATCTTCATTCCTAATCTTATCCATCCTTGTATGCCCACACATCCACCTCAACATCCTTTTTCTCTGCTACTTTCATCTTCCGGATGTATGAGTTCTTAACCGGCCAATACTCAATCCCATACAATATGGACAACTGATGAAAAAAAAATTCAGCAAAAAAAAAAGTGTAAATAAAGCACAAATGATCAAAGGATATAGTGAATAAAGGCTATAGCAGAGGCAGTCAGCAGTCTTTATCAGGCTTCCAAATGGAACATGTTTGAGACAGATGGGAACCAAGAATAAGACCTCTAATCAGATAAAAGACCTACAATTGAATACTATAATACTACCATTTTTGTGTCAATCGTTAATTTGGATCCCACATAATCCGAACATGTCTCAGAAGAAAATTAAAGTCGCCTACACGACCTCACTTATCATCCAAGAAAATATTTCTGTAACAAATTAGGAAAAAAAAAGGTGTCAATATTAGATACTAGGACCCTCAAACAAAGTGCGACCGTTTGTCTCGTACACATCGAAGAGAAATGGATCATTTTAGAGTGTAACATCCCGGACAAATTCCGCGTCGACAAAACAGTAAAAAAATTCTTGGTATATAACTAAACAATTCTTAGATTTTAATAACGCATTTTAATATTGTATGAGCCTAACTAATATTTGAGCTATTACATAAAGCAGCTACAATTGGATACGTACTACTATTTAATATTAAAAAAACCATTTAATGAACTTTTGATATTTAAAACGTGTAATTGTGGATGATGGAAGGAGAAATATTAGTATTTGCTGTTCGAAAAGAACGGGAGGTTCCAGATACGAAGAGCAACACATCTAATTTTCTTAATAAAATGATGTATTATAAATAAATGTTTTACATTTAAGAATAGTCAAAACTTTTATGTTTATGGTAATAAAATAAAGGTTCATTGACTGTTTATGTTTAAATATACCATTTTTAACCTAATTTTTACAACATTCAAACATTCAATTTCTTTCTTTTTTTCTAATTAAAACTTTAATGTGATAGTTTTTTTCTGTTGAACTTATTGGTTATTAGTTTAGCATTTTTCCACTACCAGTCAATTAATTTTTTAATTTTTGTATTCAGTCAACCAGTAATCATTTAAGTTAAAACAAAAATAGTGGTAATACTTTTTTTTTTTCTCATTCGGGGTTGGATTACGCACTGGAGCTTTAACTAACCGTAATTACGCTATCTAAGATTTATTAAAATAAATATTTATTAACATGATAAAAAAATAATTAATTTTACTTTTTTAAAATTTACCTTTATTTTTATATTTTAACATGTCAAAGTAATATTTAATTAAGATTAATTTAGCGAATATCTTTTTTTTTTCTTTTAGAAATTCGTATTTTGTGGACCGGAGGTTATTATCTTATCTTATATATCTTATATATTATTAAAAGGAGAAGACAAAGCCCTTTCCTTAAGTCAAGTAGCAGCCTAAAAAAAAAGCCGCGTGGCATAATTAGTTATTTAGTTAATAATATTATTTTTAAATTTAAATATTTATAAAAAAATAAAAAACTACCATCTATAATAAAAAAGGAAAAGAAAAACTAACCATTCAAATTGAGGAATGAGGAGTAGTTTCAAGTTGGGGTCATAAGAATATTTTAAAATAAAATAGAAAAATTAGCTATAATAACAAAATGAAAATATATAAATAAAAAAATACCAACTTAAATGGGGGAGTAGTTTCAAATTGGAGTTTTAAAATTATTTTAAAATAAAAAATAAAAAATCTATTTATACATAATATACATATAAAACAAGAAAATAATAAAATTAAATAAAAAACTACCATATATATTAATTGGTTACTTTATTTGAAGATAAGCATATAATACTTTTGATGAATTCAAAGTTATAATTTAGTAAGAAAGTATTACATTATTTAAATTTTTAATAAACTACAAAATTTAAAAACTAATCAAATAAGTATTACAATAGAAAGGAATACACGAAAAGAGGGGGATAGAGATAATTTTATGATATTTATATTTTAAATTAATTAAAAATAAAAGATAAATAAATATCAATAGTACTAACTACTAGCTAATTCAATAATAAAAATAAAAAGGAACAAACAATTTATTTGATTACTTTATGATGTGTATATTTAATTTTTTATAGATTCTATTATATTTCTTCATACAATATTAAATAATAAAATATAATTAATATTTATTAAATTAATATAATATATTAAATCATAATTTTATAATATTAATATTTTGTCAAATTATCTGCGCCATATACTAATTTACGGCATATACTAATTTATTTTAAGAACTTAAACCTAAAAGTACAGCTTTGGTAATTAGAAGGGGAAGACACAAAAAGAAAAAGAAAACTAAAGGCCGAAAATTGATCTCATATTCTTTGCTTCAACAGTTGTCTAACTGTAACCCAAAAAAGCCAAACCAAACTTCTCTTCCCTCTTTGATTATCCCTTTCATGGCAGCAGCAACCACAAATTAGCAGTTTTCTCCAAAAAGGGTCTCTTCGAAATAGTAAAAAAAGGTGTAATCAGAATTTATTTTTGAAGAAGAAGAGTCAGAAAGAGTGGGTTGTTTAATGTCGCTGAGAATTAAAGCAGTGGTTGATAAATTCGTACAAGAATTGAAAGAAGCATTAGATGCAGATATACAAGACAGGATAATGAAAGAAAGGGAGATGCAGAGTTACATTGAAGAGCGGGAACGTGAAGTTGCTGAGCGAGAAGCTGCTTGGAAAGCTGAGCTCTCTCGTCGTGAGGTAACCCCCCAAAGACAAATCCATTCTTTCTTTGGAAAGCTCAGTCTTTTAAACTTATTTTGCTGTTTCTTGAATTGGGTTTTGAGTGAATTTCTCAAAATATACTGAAGATTGCATGTGGGGTATTTAGTGTGATTGTCTTTTAAAGATTCCATTTTGTTCAATGACTGAATTAATCAAAGTTAGCTGCTAATTGCAAGTGCAGTAATTTGTGTGAATACATTTGTTAGATATAACAGCCCAGCCCGCTAGTGATATTGGCCTCACGGGTTTAAAATGCTGGGTGACCACGAGGTTTGACCCGCAAAACCAGGATCTGCCCAAACTCAGCTGAACTCTAAAGTTGAACTCTAACCTCAGTTGAACTTTGACCCACCATCGACAAGGGTGACACAAGAGTGGCCGTGATACCATTTGTAACAGTCCAGCTCGCTAGTGATATTGTCCGCTCTGGGCCTAGGCTTTCACGGGTTTAAAACGTGTCACTAGGATCTAAGGCTTGTTAACTTATATACCCAACATTCCTCTTGTGTTTTGCTGATGTGGGACTCTGTCTAAAGTATGATGTGCCACTTTAGATTATCTTAAACTTCAAAATGTGCTTGGAAAAATGGAGAACATTTTTCCTTTATTTTGATAACTAAAATAGAAGGAACACAGTATAGAATGAATAGGTTTCGCCCTGTCCTAACTCTTATGAAGACCAATATGTGCTAAATGCGGATGAATTACTTTTAAAATCACATGGAGAAAAGTTAATTTAAAAGACCTATAGTTTATCCGAATTAATGCAGACTTATTATTAATAGAACATAATGGAACAAAGGACTTGCAGAGACTATGCCAATTAGTTGAGACTAATGTTTAGTTGTTGTTGTACTTACATCAGATCAGATGTTTGTCAAATGTCTTTGTAGTTTGTGTGGAGACGTGTACCTCAGTATTGTTTTAAGTACAAATAAAAGAACCTCTAGTTGTAGAGAAATTCCGATTTGCATGAAAACACAGTACTTACTAGTATTGGAATGAAATAAGCCCGAATAGAGTGGAATGGACGCATAATGTTCATTTATCTAACCCTACTAGTTTAGGATTGAGGCATTGTTGATCTATTGGTGATTGGTTGATCGAATGGAATATATTGATTAGTTTATAGTTCCTTTTATATTATGCTTGAGAAAAATGTAAGAACCTTTTTTTATAACTAACGCTGGAGGGATAAAGTACAGGACATGTAGCATTTATTGTCTTTCTTTAATTCGTA
The DNA here is from genome assembly GCA_032618575.1 of Nicotiana noctiflora. Classification (NCBI taxonomy): domain Eukaryota; kingdom Viridiplantae; phylum Streptophyta; class Magnoliopsida; order Solanales; family Solanaceae; genus Nicotiana; species Nicotiana noctiflora. The sequence goes on from JASVEL010000745.1 coordinate 71,884, forward strand.
AGTGAGATTTCATTTATTTATAGGAGAGTGGTAGACCCTTCAATGGAATGAATGAAATGAAATGACAAATTTACTCAATCGTGTTAAAAGGATACTCGTCACCTCTTATTGTGAATATGCAGAGCCAGTTTTCTTGGAATTTCATTTGGTTTAAAAGGTTGGCTAAGCAACCTACTACCCTGCTAGACAACCAGGTTTACACTCACCTAATATAGTTAAAGCATCCTTGTTACAAACTTACAAGCGTTGGATAAGCGTAACAGTATAGATTGGACTTGATGATGTACAAGCTAAATGGCGCTACTGGCATATCAATTATCAACATAAATGAGAGGATAGCCCTTGCTTAATTTTACCTCTTGGTCATTTGGTATCATAGATTATCTATTTAACTGAGGGTTTATAGGTCTCAGCAACATGTTTTGTTTCTTAAGTGAATTAAGAGAATCTATGTAGTCAAAGGTTGATCTTTATATTAAAGACTAGCCAGTAGGATATTTGCAATAATTAGACCGTGTATACTAAGGTTGTAGAATTTGTGTTAGCGTTGTTGCATATATTTATCTATAAAGGCCAGCTGAGTGGCATTTCAAATATGGTAGCTAACGCATTGATCCCTGGAGTTCAATCAGAAATTATTTCTCAGTGATTTTGTTTTGTGGAAATGCAAGTTGAATCCTTGGTTTTTATCTGTAAAAGTACAGGTGCTTCCCACATTCAGCAGTAATTCTACAGAAGTTCCACTTAAATTTGCTTGCATTAGGACTCAAGCAGATAGAAATGATTCAGCTAGCCTCCATTAAATGTATCCTCTCACAGGAAATACATATCCTGTGCTTGAACACAATGCCTTCAGACTCTAGGACTTCCAGAGTGATATAACTCTAGAAAAACGGCTTCTCTCACTTATATGTGTACACAACGTATAGTGGCTTTGAGCCGGTCTCATAATTTACAAGATCATCATATTGGAGCAAATAGAGAGAAATTGTCCTAAGTTCTAACTTGTGCAAGTGATTCCTGCGTATGTTATTCAAGAGATTAAATGGGGTGGCAGTTTTGTGGTATCTGTAGAGGCGATTAAGGGATCAGATGTGCCCCTTCATGTTGCATGTCATTATCTTATTCGTAACCGTATTAAAGGTCTTCTGAGTCTGCATCTCATATGGAAACTTGATGTGATGCATGATAACTGTAATATGAGACCATGGAGCCACCTTTGACATGGTTAAAAGAAGACTCAGCCTTTGAGCCGCATGTATTAGAACTCAAAATTGTCTTGTATGAAATCGACGTGCTTGTTATTGCTGCTTTACCACTGTTTGAGTGCACAATTGATTGGCTATTCAGGTTTCCCATTTAAAAGACTACAGACTCCCTCTTGTAAACCATACGTTCCAGCCTCACATCTTTTTGACATGAAGACAGCTATGAATTTCTAATTGCGTGCTGCATAACTGTCCGCTAGCCATTCCACTATATTTTATTTCAAAATTAACCTGCCCAAAAATGCCTTCTGTTCATCAAGTTTTTTAGTGGATGGATCTTTATCAGTAGTGAGTCTGTGTGCCATTTGGCAGTGACCATTTCTGGAGCTTAGAAAAATCCCACATTCTGATTGGATGTGACAATTTGAATGTTATGCTATATAGCTTTTGTCAACTATTAACTTCCAAATGTTGCAATATCATATACTCTTCATTTTTGGAATAATGAGAACCGAGAGATGTATAAATGCTCGTTTTTATTTTTATTTTTAAGATAACTATTACATTTTGCTTCCTACTACTGCTGGTAAGCTGTTCCGACAATAGTTATTTTTACTTGCTCTATGTCACCTATAGATCTCAATATGGAATTATAGGCTCCGAGTTCCTCTAGAAAGATGGTCTATTTATACGAGTTTAAAATTCAGTGCAGAAACATACAACAGTTGAAGAAGGAAATATATGGTCGTCGTTAGTTGTTTAGCTTTTGTAACAGTTTCAGATATGAGTTATGTAATGTATGTATCTTTATGATAAATGATGTTCTCTTGAGGATTTGTAACATGTCACAGTTTTGATCCCAGGCAGAAATTGCTCGGCAAGAAGCCCGGTTAAAGATGGAGAGGGAAAACCTCGAGAAAGAGAAAAGTGTGCTAATGGGAACTGCATCTAATCAAGACAATCAAGATGGAGCTCTTGAAATAACAGTTAGCGGGGAGAAGTATCGTTGTCTGAGATTTGCAAAAGCAAAGAAGTGAAGCAGTAAAAGTAGGAAAAGGTTTCACTCATGTGTTTATTTATACAGCTAGTTTGCTGGATGCTCGTATAAAATGTTATTCAAGATTGTACTTATGCAGCCTCTTTTACTCACAAAAGAAAAGAAATTTAGATCTGCATTTCTTTGAAATTTTTCGGATAAGATAGGCTGAACTTTTCCTGTTTGTTCCTCTTCGAGGCTTGAGCTTGGAAAATCAGTTCTACCTAATTTGCTCTTCCTTGGAACCCTGAAGCCCAAGTTTATCCGAGCTTTTTTCTTACTTCGGCTTCAGACTTCACTGATCACGTTCAACTATACTCTATAGCGGCAAGCTGCTCTATAATGTTGGTTGCACTCATAGGAGCACCCCCAACCAAGTGTTCAAATGACACATGTATTGGCTTGTGTGCATGCTGCAAGAAACTTTAGGAGTCTCTTAATTGGGAGACAAGTTGAAAGTCCTTTCCCGACACACTGTTTGGGGTATTCTAACTCAGCAACGATGTACTAGCTGTTAGGTCACCTATTTTGGATTATGGACACACAAGGCCAAAACATGTGTGTCGGGAAAGCAAGAAAGAAGTATCTGACTTCGCTATCTTTCTATGAGCTCCTAGGTAAGAGATCCTACTCCCAAAGAAAGGAAGCTTGTGAACCAGCTTCCTTTGGTCGCCTCTCCCGCGTAGAGTTTCTAAGTGAAGGCAAGCGCAACTATATATGTAATATCCTAGCTGTCAGCAAGGCAGGTCCGCAGCTTTCTTTCTTCAGGTAGTGAAGTCACTCCGATTTGTGTATGACTTGACACTCTAAAGTCTGTCTGGTCGAGTAGCTTTCATTCGCTGTAAACATAATTCAGTAGTCGATCCTACAGAGAGCAAAGCTAGTGTTCACCAATTGTGTAATTTTCGCAGAAAGGTAGTGTTTGGACCTTGAAATTTTTCTTACAAAAGGAACTTATCCTTTTCCAACATATACTAGCAGTCTTTTATTCATCTTCATTGGATGATGCAACATTGCAACAAATTTGAGGGACAGTAAGAAACTCGGAAAATACTTACTCACATCGGTGTTTACTTTAAACCACATGAATACTAGGCATGTGTCTTTTAGATAAAATTATACGTATTACTTAATATGGTTAATTAATATGTATTTCCACTTTAATTTACATTGATAAATTGATGTGCTATGGTAGCTATGATTTCACTTATTAAGATGGCTTGTGTGCATGCTGCAAGAAACTTTAGGAGTCTCTTAATTGGGAGACAAGTTGAAAGTCCTTTGCCTATAGGGTAAAACAAGAAAAGGATATTTCTTTTTCTTCCCTTTCTAAAATTATTTTTGCTTGTAAAGAAAAGTTGCCGTAGATAATTTTGAAAATAGAAAGAGAACCCCAATAAGGAGAAAACTCCATCATGTGGGTTGAGTCCGGAATCAAAATGCAGTTTTTTTGACTTAAAATATTTTTTTAGGTGAAAAAAAGGGAAACTTATATAAATGTCCCAAATAAATCTCTAACTTATCAACCTCTCGCCATTAGTCATAGACTTAATAAAACTAGCCAACAAAAATTGAAAAACCAAATAATAGGATTCTTTCTATCGTAGAATCACATGCAAAAATTACCTTCCATATTTTAAGTGTGATTAAGAACATTATATACAAGACGGAAAAGAAATTTCATGGACGGGGTAGCAAATAAGGTGATGAAATACAAAAATCTATACAATATTCCGAAAATCTAAATAAAAAAGAAACTTTTTCAATGGGTATAGTTGAAATTCATTGAAAATATATATAGATAAGTCAATATACAAAATTTGAGAAAGATTAGAGGTGATTTGGACTGGTTTTGTATCAAAATTCGTAATTAAATCGAGTTCAAAAAAGTCTTCTGCGGCACATATATCAAACATGTATCACACATGTATCTCACACACAGATATCCATGTGATACACAATTGATACAAATGTAATATATATGTGATACACAATTGATACGCAATGTGATACACATATCATTCTTTTCATGTTTCGGCTTTTACTTCGAATTTTCAATACAAAGCACCTCAAAACTTCACCAAATCATCCCAAAATTGAGATTCAAACTCCTTAAGTTGTGCTCAATCTATTCTAATAACACCCACTCAAAACAAAGCAAAAATTTGATATTTTCTTACTACAGATAGCTAATAAGCTAATTTGACTAATATTAGTAATACTTTATCAATTGGCCAATTTTTGTAATGAGCTACTTATAAATGGACATAGCTAGTAATTTTGTGGAAAAAAAATATAGTTACTAAAATATATAAAACGCGGTTATAAACTACGTTTTACCTTAGTAACCGTTTGGGACGTTAAGGTAAAACACGATTTGTTACTGCATTTTATATAAAGCGTTAATGAACCGCGCTTTACCTGGAAGCTTATAAGACAACTATATAAAGTGTGGTTCATTACTGCATTTTATATAAAACATAGTAATAAATCACGCTTCACATGTTTTGTGGGCACATCAATAATTCTTATGCGCTTAACTGGTATAACAATAATTCAAATATATAAAACGCCCTTTTAAACTACGTTTTACTTTTAAATATTTGACCCCCACCCTCCCCTCGGGGATTGGGCATTGCCTTATTTAAAGTGTTAAGGGTTTTGAGACAAATCATTTGGAAATGCTCCAACTTTGTGATAACTTTTTCTTCTTGTTAAATTCTCAAGTTTTTTCATAATGTCTGAAGAGCGAAAAGTAAGCGTTTCAGAATAACTGTGGAGATAAATTTAGATCCGGCCAAACTTTTTCAGCCGAAAGGCCGGAACCTGTTGGGCTAAAACTACTCCAGAATAACCACCTGATGATTGAAGGTTATCCCTGCTCTGCGCAACATCATTATTGCTAATATCTAACTCAGCGTAACAAGCAACCCCTTGTTGAGTGACACAATACGAATATCTTCCGGTTATTTTAAGATTTACCGAACGTTTGCTCAACCTCATTTTATTGCATAACAACGATACCATAGTCTATCGTACTTCATTGTAAGTGTCAACTTAACATAACCCTGTGGAGATAAACTATAACTCACCGAGTTATTCACCACCACAACCTCACATCCCCAATATAATGAAACCCTTACTTTTCGCTCTTCGGACATTATGAAAAAAGCTTGAGAATTTAACAACAAGAAAAATTTATCACGAAGTTGATTTATTTCTGAATGATTTTTATCAAAACCCTTAACGTCTTTAAATAAAGCAATACCCGATCCCCAGGGGTCAAATTTTTGGAAGTAAAACGCAGTTTAAAAGGGCGTTTCACATATTTGAATTATTGTTATGTCAGTTAAACGCAAAAGAGTTATTGGTGGGTCTATAAAACATGTAAATCGCGGTTTATATGAATCGTGCTTTATATAGCTATCTTATCAGCTTCCAGGTAAAGCGCAATTCATTAATGCATTTTATATAAATGCAGTAACAAACTGCGCTTTACCTTAACATCCCAAACGACCGTTAAGATAAAACGTGATTCATAACTGCGTTTTATATATTTTGGTAACTATGTTTTTTTCACCTAAAAAAATATTTTGTGTCCAAAAAAATTACATTTTTCCGGACTCCATATAGGTTACACTACCTTTGGTTTTGTCAGAATGGACACTCTCTCTCTTTACATAAGGTAACTCTAGCCATTTGAAAAAAAAAATCAATCTAGTTCTCTTACTTTCAAGAAATTTAGAGCAATCGTAAAGTTATTTTTATGTTACCACAAATTACAGATTCAAGCCGTAAAATCGGCTATTAATACTTGCATTACCCATCTTTGGGTGCGACCATTTCTTGAATCATACGGGGAAGCAGAATACTTCATACACAACATCGAGCTATCTTTTGTTTTCGCTCACTTGCTGCCTTTTTCCTTAGGAGACTAACATTACCGTGTAAATGCGGTCTATGACACCAACTATTACTTTGTGGCAATAGATACAAATTTAGTTTAAGCTAATAAAATTATATAGTTCAAGTCTAGAGTAGTGAGAAATAGTCTTTACACACTCATTCGTTGCTCTTAATCTTCACTTCATCTTTGACTAATTAGGCTGCAAAAGAAAGTGACTTACCATGAGAAAGATAGGACGTGTACATGGTTGCTATCACGGGAGCGTTTTCACACATAGGCGAATGACAAGGTCATCACGTTCATATCTTTGTCACAGCAGTTCCGCGCCCGATGTTTAAAGGTCGGGTCCTAACAATTACTTATCTTAAATTCCATCTAAGAAATGATTCTATGGGTGGGTGGGTGGGTGGTGGGGGATTCTTAAGTGGAAAAACTATGATTTTTCTTTCTTTTGAAATGTCACGCCCACACTTTACTACTGTAACTAGCATTAGCACTTGAAAATTTTATAAAAATAGTGGTATCACGTTGAAAAAGAGAGTTTTCAATATAAATATTTGAGATGAAATAAAAATTAATTACATGTTAATTTAAAATGTTGCGTGAAATAAAAATAAATAAATAAGTTAGGTCCTGAACTAGCGACTTGCGTTTAATTAGTGATTTTAAATTCTGAAACAAGTAAGGAAAAAGAAAAATGAAAGGGGCCTGTGAGCACGGGTAAAATTATCTCCTTGTGATTAATAGGCCACACGTTCGAACTGTGAAAACAATCACTAATATTTGGATAGCGTAAATTGTCTATATCATATTCCATGGAATATTATCCTTCTCCAAACAATACATGAATACATAATACTTTATGCAATAAATTACTCTTTTAAAAAAACAAAAGGAAACATGATAAAATTAGTCTTAAATAAAGATATGTAATGTAATAAAGTTAGGTAGGGAAAGTGGGGTTGAGTTGTGATGAGCTGTGTTTCCTTGTTAGCATTAGATGCTCTTATTTGAGCTGTCTATCTCTTTCAAACCTTTATAATCAACCCTTCTATAATGAATCCAGTCTTTTTTTGCGAGTTTAAATTGGTGCTATTGGTATATTATGCCCCGATATAATTTTGTATTTAAGAAAATGACATTTTTCATGTGTACAAATAAATCTCTCTATGTATATAAAAAAAAGAAGAGGTAAAGCCATAAAATTAAAAATTAGTTTGTAAAGAGCCAAAAAACCGATTAACCCATTTAAGTTGTGTGCAATGATAATGTTTTTTTTCTTTTCATTATGATTTATACTTAAACATATAACTTTTCATATCGAATTTGATATGGTAATGTAGAAAATATATCAGTAAGAACTTGATATAATAAGCTAAATTACATTAATAATGTACAAATTACTTATAATAAGGTCATTGAATATATCTAAAATTTGCTAATTATTTGTTGTTGCACATCCATCCACCCCCTAATCCTCACACCCCAAAGCTTCACATTTAATTTCTCTTTTTCACTTTCTGTGTTCCTTTATTTTACCTATTCAGAACAGTATTTCTGGCCTCTTTCTCTGACTTTCTTTAATGTTGAATGTCGGGTGAGCTTAGAAGGGGTAAGAGTTGGTGGGTGGTTGACTCATGTAGTACTCCCTAATTATTGGCATTAAAAAATAAAATAGAAAGAAAAAAACAGCTGTATATATAATACAGCTATCTAAGTATAAATATTTTCCAAATATCGAACTATCAAAATAAAATATAATGGATTAGAAATCGGAACTGCATTTACTGAAGATAGGTCGCTACTACGAATGAGAGTTTTGCCTTTTGAAGTGCCAACTTTTATCCTGAGTCCGATCGAAATATCCACAAGATTCGAAGTTGTGTAACAATCTTTATTTAAAATATGAACCGCTAAAATTTTTTCTTTTTGAATGTATTTACTACCGTCTACCCTATATTACAGTTGCTAATTATAATATGACTAGCTGTAATAAATTGTTTAGCATCTCTATTGAGTTACAAAATCTGTGTACATATAATTGTCTATAGCTATAGTTGATTTGATAGTGTTATTTATATTGTTACTTACCAATAAATGCATGAAAATTTTATATTAAGATGAGTTGAAACCAGATGCACATTTTGTATCTAAAGAATTCTTGTACTAGGGTGGTGACAAAGGAGTGGTAAGTTTTGCATTGTGACAACTACAATAATAGTGTCATATCAACATCAAAGAAGAGTTCTTTTTTTTTTTCAGATTTTGTGGTCATTCAGTCTTTCCTTTAGCTATTTTACTGTAGCTATTTTTTTTTTTGGACTGTATTTAATTTGTATAAATGCATACATGTGTTTATATATGCATGTACGCACATACACAAGTAGACAAGCAAAGTTTTCATGTCGGATTGAACAATATCTTACTCGTTTACACTAAATCAATAAATATAAAATATGATATATACTTGTATTTATATATGTATATACACACATACACACGTAGACAAGCAGAATTTTTGTGTTGGAGTGAACGATGTCTTACTCATTTACACCAACAATGAATATAAAACATATATTCTTCATATGCACATTTCTCATTTATTCATAATATGTTATTACTTTATCTCATTTATTCATAATATGTTCTTACCTTAAGTCCTAATTAACTACTAAGATTAAATTTCTTAATTTGTTGTTAACACTGTATGAGAATAAGTATATATCATAACAATATGGTTGCACTCATAAAATAAACTATAGAAAAGCAACCTTAAATACCATGACATTTATATACTTTAAATATTTTTTTTTAACTCTATTATATAATCTAAAAGATAATTACTGTAACTAGTCATTGCAAATTGAATTAATATTGTGAAAAATAAGATAAATAACTTGTTATTGCATTAAGTTAAAATGCACTAATAATGTAACTTTTTTATACTATCGATAAATATGAGTCAAACCCATAATAATAAGTATTAATATGAGTTAATAATGTAAAAAATAAACACAATCACATCATTACAACACATACATAAAACTTCTACCTATAAGGGTTTTGGGGAGTGTTAAAGCACTCCATCCTAACCAAAGATATTGGCAATGTTTTAGTGGAGGGGCGTGAGGCGAGGCGTTTTCCTCTGACGAGGCGAGACACAAGTCCTGAGATATGGGGCGTAATTTCCATGCATCTTTAAATTTTATTAATTTTAAGAATTTAAAATAATATAAAATAAAAATAAAGATAACAATTATATTAAAAAATTATAACAAATAATCTATTTAAAATATTTATAAACGATAATTCAACTATGAATAGTACAAAAAGTATGACATATATCATAATATGCAAATTAGCTGCAACGTCGTTACAACTCAAACAACCAAAATAATGTATTCTACACAAAATCTCATAAGTATCTCTTAAGGAGTAAAGAATTTTGAAAGATTTGATATTTTTTCTTAAAATACTCCTTTTATTTAATACGTTTTCTATTTGAAAGAAAAGTTATATAAAAATATAATTCACAACTTAAATATGAATATGTAGTATTATTTATTTTTAAGTTTCAATAAGTTAATAAAATGACACATAATTCATCATACAATACCATGATAACTAATTAGTTATGAATAGTTACTTGCTAATACTAAGCTATTAAATTAATAAGTATTTGTATCTCGTAAAGATGAAAAAAATACTATTTAAAAATAATTATAAAAATTATGGACTATTATATGACATGCCAAAAGTTAATAATAAATACTTTTTAAATAAAAAATTTATTTAAAATTAACTATCTGGATAATGCATAATAGTTTTATTGTAAATTTGACATAAAATACTCCCAACTTAATAATTTGTGATTAAGAAAAAAATAATTTTGAATAATCAATAATTTATTAAGAAAAATTGAGGATTTACAAAGTTAGTTACATACAATTGTATAAAGTTCTATTAAGAGAACTCGGTACGCTGGGCGTTGGGCGCTTCCGTGACGTAAGCCCCGATGCCCAAGACGTAAATCTCATGGAACTAAGCGCAATGCATAAGGCTAGGGGCCTTTTACAAGTGCTCCGATCCCGAACGAACCCCGATAAGTTTCAATTATGCCTTTTAAGACAGAGGATATTGGCATGAAGTCACTTTTATTATAAAACACTTTATTTTTTTCAGGTTTTTTGGTGTAAATTCAAATTTATTTGAACTGAAATATAGATATGAACGCCACAAAAAAAAAAAACTAAATCCTATAATTAATCCCACCTGTTCACAATAAGCTCCAATTATTTTGGTTTAAAATAAGTGTCTAGTTATTTAATCAAGAAAAAATTTAATTTGTTATTACAAAATAACCCTTATAAACATATTCCTAAAAAGTTTTCTTATTTCTTATATTAAATATTTAATTAAGGGTAGCTTAATCATAATAAAAATTTTTATATAAAATTTAGTTTTTTAACATATTAAAAGTAAATTAGATATTTATCGCGTGAATAAGAGGGGATAAAATTATTGACAAAGAGACCCCACGAGTGGGCTTTTCCCTTATTAGCTTCTGCAAAATTTATCACTACTTTCTTCTTAACTTTACAGGTCCCCCACCTGCCCTGCCACCACTGACTTTGCATTGGACCCCAACCCTTAGCCCCACATCCCGCCACTGGACCCCCACCCATAGCCCCACATCCCCCACCCCTACCCCACCTCCCCCACCCCTACCCCACCTCCTTCACCAGCTACACTTATACTCATCGTTGATTCTCTTTTGGTAGGCACCCACACCTACTCTTCTTCTCTAATTCCACCAAGTAAAAGTAAAGTGAAAGAGAAACCCCACTATTTCCACTTGTTCTGTTTTTGGCTCAAAAGCTTTTGCACTACTTGCACCAACTACTTTGATTATTTCATTCCCCTTTCTTTCTTGTAATTCTCTTTCCATTTCATCAAATAGCCAATTGGACAAATATTGTTTCAAACATCAAGAAATCTTTGTTTGGCCCTTCCCTCACCCCACTTCTCCCCCACCCACCCACTTACCCCTTTCAAATTTTCTTTTCCAAGATGGAATTTAGAGAGCCAAATAGCAAAAATCAAGGTGGCAGCACTAGTCGCTCAGACCATCCGGACGACAATAACAACGACAATAATAACAACTTGGTAATTTCTACCAAAGTTGTTAAGAAGCCATCCAAGGACCGGCACACTAAGGTGGACGGTCGAGGGCGGCGCATACGCATGCCTGCGTTATGCGCCGCCAGAGTTTTTCAGCTCACAAAAGAATTGGGTCACAAGTCTGAAGGTGAAACCATAGAGTGGCTTTTGCAACAAGCTGAACCGTCTATTATAGCTGCTACAGGAACAGGTACAATCCCTGCAAATTTCTCAACTCTTAATGTTTCTTTACGTAGCAGTGGGACAACAATTTCAGCTCCGCCGTCAAAGTCTGCGCCGCTTTTCATCCACGGAGGCGCCACCACTATGTTGGGTTTTCACCACCAGCTTTCTAGCATCGGTTATGGACAAGACCCAGATGAGAATTACATGAAAAAGAGGTACAGAGAAGATACAAGTGGAGCAACTTCACCACCATCAGCTACTAAACCGGAGAGAACCGGAGGTCAAGCTGAAGAACCGGATCAAGAATCAAAACCCGGTTCATCACATGGTTCTAGTTACATACCGGCTCCAGCTATGTGGGCGGTTGCGCCGGCGTCCGGTAACGTCGGAAACACCTTCTGGATGGTACCAAGCACCTCATCAACCATGCAGAGAATTGGTGGTTTTGAGTTATCGGGTGGTGGCCGGTTCAGTCCGGTTCAGCTGGGATCAATGTTTTTGCAGCAGCCACAACCGGTTCAACAGCTAGGGTTGGGTGTTTCAGAGACAAACTTGGGAATGTTAGCATCAATGAATGCATATAATAGTAGGGGTACTGGGATTGATTTGGGTATGAATTTGGAGCAACATCAACATCATAATCAGCAACAAGGTAGTGACAGTGGTGATGAAAATCACAAAGATTCTCAATCATAGTTCCGTTCTTGATGCTATTTGAGTTAATTCTTGATGTTTTTACTGTGACGACGACAGAATTAACTGCGCTCAGTCATTGTAAATGTTTCATTTTCAGTGTTTTTTTCCCCACTCATTTTTATTTGTTTTATTGGGAAGTGATTGAAGTTGTGGATTAATGGTTGCAGTTACATTCGCATCATTTAGATGTAGATGCAAATACACTCAGTGTTTAGACCTAATTAAAAAAATTAACATTATAAGCAGTTAAAACAAGAATTTATCTATATTATATCAGCTGTATTATATTATATTAAACCGGACGAAGGCCTATGCTACAGTAAGATAAGAAAAAAAGGACCTTTAGCGAAATATCAATTATATTATTATTCTTTAAAAATAAATTTTATATTAAATAAAATTATAATTTAGCTATTATTCTAATATATAGGACTTTAAATTTAATTAAATTTTTATTATTACATCTTTGTAATTTTTAATTATTATCCTAATATATAGGACATAAATTTAATTAAATATTTATTATTAAAGTTTTTCTTATTTGAATCATGTAAAAAGTCCTAATATTAAGGACTCCAAAGTAGATATGAGTTGGAAAAATAGAAGTAATACTACTTTCTTTTCCTTACATAACCTACGACAATTTCAATTAAAATAATTTTTACATTCATTCTTTTTATATTGGGGAACTTATAATTCTAATAAGATATACTACTAAAAGTAAGAGATTGGTACCTAACTAAATATATAATTTAATTGTTAAATATATTACATAAATTGATAAAGAGAATAATATATTGTTCGAATAGGAAAAAATTCAAAAATAATTTGTATCTTCTATTTGTATGTGTATCTATATTAATAAATATATAATTTTTAAAAATAATATAAATATTATTAAATGATGTGTTTGAGTTATTGAATAAATATTAAAGACTATATGTTCTTACATATAATGAATGTTAATCTCACTAAGCTAACTCAATAAAATTATTTTTAGTCAGATTAACATTCATTATTTTTAGGAACATACAAATTTTTAATATTTATTCAATAACTCAAAAGTATTATTTAATAATATTTATAAAATTTCTAAAAACTAGTATATATTTACTAATATAGGTACACGCGCAAAACGCGTACTCTAAGACCAGTACTATATTAAAAGCACGAATGTCCTTAGTAAAATGTCATTCGTCTTTTTTACCTTTTAAAAATTAATTTCACACTAGATAAATGATCATTTCATTATTTTCATATGTTACGAATTTGAAATCACCTAAAATTTTAGACCTTATATCCTTCCTTATTTGAACTCGATAGAAACTCCTAATATTTAGAAATCGATTAAGTTTTAAATATAAATTATTTTCTTTGTTTGAAGTACTAACATAAGTACAATTAATATCTTTCACGTTAACTTTATAACTCTTTAGGAGATTGAAATTAGCTTAAGTTAGTTTTAGTTCATTGCAGAAACAAGTTACTTACAAATATATATACAAACTTTTTAAAAAGTTTAAAGATAGTGGTATACTTAATATTGGAACTAATTAATCAATATGTATTAATTTTGAAGTCAAAGTTCACCATCTTTGCTAAACAAATATACTTGGATATACTATTAAATATTTTATTTAAATATGCTATCGATCAACTCAATCATTCAGAATAATAAGAGATATGATTTTTTTTTCTTCAAAATTTTAATCAGATAAAAAAAAAGAGACCTATTGCACGTTTATTTACACTTAACTCAAACGATATCGAAAATCACAATGACTTCATCATATGCCACGTCATGATATGTATATGTAATACAATTTATGTTGCAACCATGTTGATAAATACTGATTTATCTATATCTATATATTGATTGTCTTTTCTCTTTAAATATATATTACTCGTTGATTAAAATATTATTTAAACCTTTTTATAATATTTAATACTTTGCTATCACTAAAAATTATTGCTTACATTAAATCTTTTATATTGAACTATGCGAAAGTCCTTGTAACGATCCGATCGGTCGTTTTCAGTATTTATGCCCCGAACCCCTATTAACTGCTTTCCCTAAGTTCATTTATGCTATTTTGGTTTGCCGGGAAGTTCGATGTTGGGATTCAAAGTGTTTTGGGACACTTAGTCCATAAATGAGAGCCTAAGTGTTGAAAAATGGTCTGCAATCGGAACTGTGTGAAGACGGTCTCGGAATGAAAATCTGATGGTTCTGTTAGCTCCGTTAGGTGATTTCAGGGTTGGGAGCGTGTTTGGAATATATTTTGGAAGTCCGTAGCTCATATAGGATAGAAATGCCGAAAGTTAGTATTTTGGCGAATTCCGGTTGATATGTGATATTTTGATCCAAAGGTCAGAACGGAATTCCGGAAGTTGCTATAGCTTCGTTAGATGATTTGGGATATGCGTGCAAAATTTCAAGTCATTCGGACATGTTTTGGTTGGATTTTTGACCGAAGGTGTGTTTTGGAAGTTTTAAAAGAACTTAGGCTTGAATTTGATGTAATTCGATGATTTTAGTGTTAGTCAAGGCATTTTGATAATTGGAACAACTTTGTATAATATTTTAGGATGCGTTGGTGCTTTTGGTTGAGGTCGCAGGGGCATCGGGTGTGTTTCGTGTGAGTTTTGAGCGAGTACGGACATTCCGGAACTTAGAAAATGGATGGGGCTGTCATTTGGGCGTGGACCGAGGTCCTATTAGTGCGGGGGCGCGCTGGGCGCGGTCAGGCGACGCGGCCCGCGATCGTGAAGACCTGCAAATCGCTGGTCCTACTTCAGAAGCTCACATCTTTTGATCTACAAGGAATTCAGAGGTGATTCAAGAACAAAAGTTGTAGCCCTTCGTGTCTAGTTTCCAGAAAGCTAAAGAAATTGTACTTTGTACATCTGTAGCGAATGGTATGGCCAAAATACTAAAGCCTGTCACTGCAGAGCAAAAGTTGGTGGCCGCAGTCGTTTTTGAGCGGACCTGGGTACTTTTTGTGCGGTCCACATAGGTGGAATCCATGGGGTACTCAATAAATACGAGGTTTTGGGTTTATTTCATATTTTTACCTAGAGAGCTTGGATTTTGGCGATTTTTCGAAGGTTTTTCAAGAAATTCATTAGGGTTAGTGATTCTAACTCAGATTTGGTTAGAGTACATAAATATACGACTGAATTCATCATTTAATTAGTGATTTGAGATGGAATTTGGGAAGAAAATTGTGGAATCTTTTAAAAATATAAAATGAAGATTTGAAGGACCAAATGATGTCGGAATTGGATAAATTTAGTATGGTTAGACTCGTGAGAGTGCGAGGTTTCTGAAAAAATAAATTTTACCCGATTCCGAGATGTGGGGCCCGATGGGCATTTTGGTTATGTACAAAATTTCACGTATTAGCTTAGAATTTAATTGTAGAATCAATTACTTGAATTATTATTTACATTATGCAATTTAATTGAATAGATTTGAGCCATTTGGAGTCGAATACTCATGGCAAGAACGTGATCTTGGATTGAATTTTGAGCCGGTTCGAGGTAAGTGGCTTGTCTAACCTTGTGTGGGGGACTTTGTCCCTTAAGATGTGATATTTGGTAATTGAATGCCTTGTGCGTAAGGTTACAAGTGCGTACTTGAGCTAATTGTTAAAAAAAACCCAAAAGTTTTTTGACTTAAATACTTGATTTGGATTTTCTTTCATAAATGCCTTGCTTTACTTGATGTTATAGCATGTGTTAGAGTAGAAGTGCATGTTTAATTGACCCAAGTTGCTTATTTGTTAAATTGTCTTAAATGTTATTTCGTGGAGCATGTTAGGTCATTATTATTTGTTGCTTTATATTGTTGTATTTCAATTTCTAAATGTTTCTCTGACGTTGGTTGTGCATTTACGTTGGTAATACAGGTTCAATTCCCAAGAGCTCCCCCTTGTTTGTTTATTTTGGGACTACGAGTCCAATTTCCGGGAGATCCCCTCTGCACTTCTATTTTGGGAACTACGGGTTCAATTCTCGGGAGATTCTCCTACACTTCTATTTTGGGACTACGGGTTCAATTCTCGGGAGATCCTCCAGTAATTGATATGATGGACTACGGGTTCAATTCAAAGAAGATCCACTGGACAATTGAGGAAAAGGGGCTACATGACGGTATCCTGGGAGACCCTCATTGTTGGCTTGATATTGAGCTGTATTTACTGTGTGTTTACTTTGTTCTTGTAGTTGTCATTTCTTCGTTGACCTGCTTTACTTCACTGTTGTACTTATTATTGCTGTCAGATTATTAGACTGTGATTATTATTTTTGTTATATTTGTCTCAGTAGGGCCCTGACCTTCCTCGTTACTACCCAAACGAGATTAGGATTGGCACTTACTGAGTACTGCCGTGGTGTACTCATGCCCTTCTTGCACATGTTTTTCATGTGCAGATCCAGGTACTTCTGGTCGAGCGCATTATCAGTGATCCAGGTGCTATATTCGGAGACTTGAGGTACATCTGACGTGTCCGCAGACCAAAGAGTCTCCTTCTACTCTATCTTGTAGTTAGCAGTTCCATTTCATGTATTTAGTTGTTATAGACATTTCCGGATATTAGAGCTGTATCTTATGATTCTCTTAGCATGTGTTGCCCGTGGGTTTTCGGTTCTTTGGGATAGTTTCAGAATGCTAAGTGTTAAAGTGTATGTTCCAGGAGGCAATTATATACATTATTCCTATTATTTAGTTTTGATTATAATTTTCGTAAATGTTATTACTTCCGCAAGGTGTTAGGCTTACCTGGTCATGACGACTAGGTGCCGTCATGACATGTTCACAATTGGAGAGCTCTAGGTTTTTAGGAGTCACGGGACACAGACCGGTTTATTAGAGTCTCATTGATCGATACGGAGATGTCCGTATTTATCTACGAGGGGCTATGTAACTATTTAGGAAAATCTTCATTTCTTTTGAATTCCTTGTCGTGCGATATTTTGACACCAATTCTAAACTTCTATCTTGTATTCTCTCATAGATGGTAAAGACACATGCTACATGAGAGGACCAGGCACCCGCGCCCCTGCTGCCGTCGCTAGAGGCCGGGGTCGGGGTAGAGGTCAAGGACGCGCTCGAGGTGCAGCCGCAGTACCCGCACACGCTGTTGCTAAGGTGCCACCCGCAAACCAGGTTGGAGCACATGAACCTGGTACACCTACTACTACTCCAGCGCTCTAGGAGACCCTGGCTCAGTTTGTGAGCATGTACACAACTTTGGCTCAAGCGGGGTTGCTTCCTCTCGCTGCGGCCACATCTTAGGCCGGGGGAGGGGCCCAGACTCCCGCTGCCCACACTCCTGAGTAGAGAGTGCTGATGGAGCAGGTTCCAGAGGCTATTCCTATACCGCCAACAACACCAGTACAGCCCGGGGATGGGTCAGCTACCTCAGAGGACGAGTAGCACTGGCTAGAGAGGTTTAAAAAATATGATCCCCAGTGTTTAGTGGCCTAGCTTCAGATGACGCCTTGGGATTTTTGGAAGAGTGTCATCGCATTCTCCATACTATAGGTATAGTGGAGTCCAATGGGGTTTCTTTCACCGTCTTTCAACTTCAGGAAGCCTCCTATGATTGGTGGCGTACTTATGAGTTGGATAGTCCAGTCGAGTCTGCCTCACTGACTTGGACACGGTTCTCCGACATGTTTATGAGGGAGTTTGTTCCCTAGAGCCTCAGAGATTCATGGCGCGCGGTGTTTGAGCATTTGCGCCAGGGTGCTATGACAGTCTCAAAGTATGCCATCCATTATACCAGGTTATCTAGACATGTACCGGATTTGGTCGCCACAGTTCGGGAGAGAGTGCAGAGGTTTATCGAGGGTCTTATTCTGCCCATCTAGTCCAGCATGGCTCAAGAGTTAGAGATGGAACTTCTTACCAGCAGGTAGTGAGCATTGCTAGGACGATTAAGGACATGCTCGCTAGGGAGCGAGGGAAGAGAGAGGCCAAGAGGTCTCGAGAGTCGGGTCACTACTCTGGTGCCCGTACCCCAGTAGCCGGTCATTATGGTAGGGGTTATTCTGGTCGTCCTGTTCATTCAGCCTTGCCAGCAGCCAATGGTACTCCAGGGGCATAGATCTTCGAGATAGAGGTCGCCTTCGGGGGAGGGACTGGGCCAAATTTTATGCTATTCCTGATCGTGCCATAGTTGTCGCCTCCGATTCTGCTATCTCAGGTTTTATATTGGTTAATCACGAAGAGGCATATGTGTCCTCTTATTTTGCTTCGCATTTGGGTGTGCCTCGGGATTCTTTGAGTACCCCCGTTTATGTTTCTACTCCCGTGGGAGATTCTCTTATTGTGGACCACGTGTACCGGTCGTATTTGGTTGCTATTTGTGGTTTTAAGATCAGGGTTGATCTATTATTACTTGGTAAGTTTGACTTCAATATTATTCTAGGCATGGAATCGTTGTCGCCCCATCACGCTATTCTTGATTGTCACGCCAAGACCATGATGCTGGCTATGCCAGGTATTTCATATATTGAGTGGAGTGGTACTTTAGATCATAATCCAAGCCGGATTATTTCTTTCCTTAAAGCTCAACGTATGGTTGATAAGGGGTGTGCTATTTATTTAGCTTATGTGAGAGATGTCAGTGTTGACACCCCTTTTGTCGATTCAGTCCCAGTGGTACGGAATTTCCCTGATGTGTTTCCAGCTGATCTTCTGGGCATGCCGCCCGATAGAAATATCGATTTTGGCATTGATCTATTGCCGTGAACTCAGCCTATTTCCATTCTCCCATATCGCATGGCTCCTCCTGAGTTGAAGGAGTTGAAGGATCAGTTACAAGAGTTATTGGGTAAGGGTTTCATTGACCCAATGTTTCGCCATGAGGTGCTCCTGCTTTGTTATTGAAGAAGAAGGATGGTTCTATGCATATGTGCATTGACTATCGCCAGTTGAATAAAGTTACAGTGAAGAACCGATATCCTTTACCTTGTATTGATGATCTGTTTGATCAGCTTCAGGACGCACAGGTGTTCTCCAAGATTAATTTGCACTCGGGCTACCATCAATTGAAGATTCGAGAGCCAGATATCCCAAAGACTGCCTTCAGGACTCAGTATGGTCATTACGAGTTCCTCGTTATGTCTTTTGGGCTAACTAATGCCCCAACAGCTTTTATGCACTTGATGCACAGCGTATTCAGGCCATATATTGACTCATTTATGATTGTTTTTATTGATAATATTTTGGTATACTCCCGGAGTCGGGAAGATCATGAGCAACACCTGAGGGTAGTGCTTCAGACTTTGAGGGAGAAAAGATTGTATGCAAAGTTCTCCAAATGTGAGTTCTGGCTGAGTTCTGTGGCATTCCTAGGCCACATGGTGTCGAGTGAGGGCATTCAAGTGGATTCGAGGAAAGTGGAGGCCGTGCAGAGTTAGCCCAGGCCCTCCTCAGCTACGGAGCCACAGTTTCCTTGGTTTGGCGGGTTATTACCATCGTTTTGTGGAGGGGTTCTCTTCGATCGCAGCCCCTATGACTAGATTGACCCAAAAGGGTGCCCCTTTTCAGTGGACAGAGGAGTGTGAGGCGAGCTTCCAAAATCTCAAGACAACTTTGACTTCATGTTGCCTACCGGTTCGGGGTCCTGTACATTTTATTGTGATGCCTCATAGGTTGGACTTGGAGTGGTATTGATGCATGAAGGTAGGGTGATTGCCTACGCATCCAGATAGTTGAAGGTATATGAGAAAAATTATCCTATCCATGATCTTGAGTTAGCTGCTTTTGTTCACGCATCGCAAATCTTGCGTCATTATTTGTACAGTGTGCCTTGTGAGATTTGTACCGACCATCGAAGTTTTCAGCAACTGTTCAAGCAAAAGGAAATAAATTATGCATCAGAGAAGGTGATTTGAGTTGTTGAAAGATTAGGATATTACTATTTTTTACCACCCGGGCAAGGCCAATGTGGTAGTTGATGCTTTGAGTCGCTGGGCAGAGAGTTTGGGAAGTTTGGCTTACCTACCAACATCAACAAGCCTATGGCAATGGATGTTTAGGCCTTTGCCAGCCAGTTGTGCGGTTGGATCTTCCAGAGCCTAGTCGGAATTGTAGCTCGCTGCCCCAACTGTAAGTAGGCTAATTACGAACACTAGAGACCCATGGGTTGGTTCGAGTCAGGTGAGGTTGGATTATTGGGCACAAACTTGGTTTATAATGCTTTGGAAAAGTTTAAAGTGATTCAGGATTTACCTTATATAGCCTCATTAGGTCAAAAGAGTTATGAGGACCGAAGAGATCGTGATGTTTCCAATATGGTTGGAGAGAAGGTTCTGATTCGGGTCTTGCCTATGGAAGGCGTTATGGGATTTGGGAAGAAAGTGAAGCTAAGTCCGATGTTTGTTGGCCCTTTTGAGATGTTGAAACGTGTCGGAGAAGTTGCTTATGAGCTTGCCCTACCTCCCAGCTTAGCAGGAGTTCAACTGGTATTTCATGTTTCGATGCTCCAGAGGTATCACAGTGACCCATCACGCTTGTTGGATTTCAATTCAGTCCAGTTGGACAAGGATTTATTTTATGTTAAGGAGCTAGTTTCTATATTAAGCGGACATGTCAAAAGTTGAGATCAAAGTACATCGCTTTAGTAAAGGTTCAGTGGCGGGGTCAATCGGCCGAGGAGGCGACTTGGGAGAACGAGCGTGATATGCGCAACTGGTACCCTCATATTTTCACTATTTCAGGTATGCTCTTTATGCTCGTTCGAGGATGAACGAATGTTTAAGTGTGGGAGGATGTAACGATCCGGCCGGTCATTTTCAGAATTTATGCCCCGAATCCCTATTTACTGCTTCCTCTAGTTTCATTTATACTATTTTGGTTTTCCGGGAAGTTCGGTGCTGGGATTCAGAGTGTTTTGGGACACTTAGTCCCTTAATGAGAGCCTAAGTGTTAAAAAATGGTTTGTAATAAAAATTGGGTGAAGATGACCTCAGAATGGAAATCCGATGGTTCCGTTAGCTCCGTTAGGTGATTTTGGGGCTGGGAGTGTGTTCAGAATATATTTTGGAAGTCCCTAGCTCATTTAGGATAGAAGTGCCTAAAGTTAGTATTTTGGCGAATTCTGGTTGATAGGTGAAATTTTGATCCAAAGGTCGGAACAGAATTTCGGAAGTTGCTGTAGTTTCGTTAGATGATTTGTTATATGCGTGCAAAATTTCGAGTCATTCGGACATGTATTGGTTGGGTTTTTGACCGAAGGTGTGTTTTGGAAGTTTTAAAAGAACTTAGGCCTGAATTTGATGTAATTCGATGATTTTAGTGTTAGTCGAGATGTTTTGATGATTGGAACAAGTTTGTATAATGTTTTAGGATGCGTTGGTGCTTTCGGTTGAGGTCCCGGGGGCCTCGAGTGTGTTTCAAGTGAGTGTTTAACGAGTACGGACATCCCGAAACTTAGAAAATTAATGGGTCTGTCATTTGGGTACGGACCGCGGTCCTATTAGGGGGGGTGGGGTGGGGGTGGGGCACTGGGCGCGGTCAAGCGATGCGGCTCGCGATCGTGAAGACCTGCAGATTGCTGGTCCTACTTCGGAAGCTCATATCTTTTGATCTACAAGGAATTTGGAGGTGATTCAGAACGAAAGTAGTAGCCCTTCGTATCTAGTTTCCAGAAAGCTAAACAAATTGTAATTTGGACATCTATAGCTAAAGCTAGGGCCAAATACTAAAGCATGTCACTGCACAGTAAAAGCGGCACAGCCGCAGTCGTTTTTGCGCGGAACGCACTAGTTTTCCACGGACTTGGGTCATTTTTGTGCGGTCCGCATAGGTGGAACCCGTAGGGTACTCAATAAATACGAGGTTTTGGATTTTATTTGATATTTTGACCTAGAGAGCTCGAATTTTGGCGATTGTTTGAAGGTTTTTCAAGAAATGTATTGGGGTAAGTGATTATAACTCAGATTTGGTTAGAGTACATGAATATACCATTGAATTCATTATTTAATTAGTGATTTGAGATGGAATTTGGGAAGAAAATTATGGAATCTTTTAAAAATATAAAATGAAGATTTGAAGGACCAAATAGTATCAGAATTGGATAAATTTGGTATGATTAGACTCGTAAGTGTGCGAGGTTTTTGGAAATGTAAATTTTACTCGATTCCAAGACGTGGGGATCGAGGGGCATTTTGGTCATTTTACAAAATTTTGCGTATTATCTTAGAATTTAATTGTAGAATCAATTATTTGTATTATTTACATTATGCAATTTAATTGAATAGATTTGAGTCATTTGGAGTCGAATACTCGTGGCAAGAACGTGATCTTGGATTGAATTTTGAGCCGGTTCGAGGTAAGTGGCTTGTCTAATCTTGTGTGGGGGACTTTGTCCCTTAAGATGTGATATTTGGTAATTGAATGCCTTGTGCGTGAGGTGACGAGCACGTACTTGGGCTAATTATTAAAAAATCGGATTGTTTTTTACTTAAATACTTGATTTGGATTTTCTTTCATAAATGCCTTGCTTTACTTGCTGTTATAGCTTGTACTAGAATAGAAGTTCATATTTATATAATTTTTAAAAACTTTATAATCATTGAAACATGATACACGTTCAACGCGCGTACCCTAAGATTAGTACTATTATAAGTACGAAGATCAAAAGTTGAATGTGAAAAATCAAAATAATCCTATAAAGTTAAGTGACAGTGATACCCTTCAAAAAATTATACCTTCATAAATAAGTATAAAACTTTTTGATTCCCTCGACCTTATGCAATTAATACTTCAAAATTCTTGTATAACTTTTCAAACTATGGGAAAAAAATTCTTTTGGTTATGTTTCTCTTATTGTCAGTCTCTTCTTACTTAATTATTTACAAAATTTTACAAATATTAAATTCTTTGATTCTTTTAAAAAAATATATCAGGTACGATAAGTATGAGTTTCTCTTTTAATTTGTTGCACTGATCATTTCGTAGAAACATAAAAAAGGAACAACTTCAAGAATAATATCTACAAAGAAATATTAAGTGAAATATACAGCCATATTATATATTTATAACTCATAAAAACTAAATTTATGTAATTATAAAATATACTTGTCTCACTAAATATAATTATTGATCTTCGCTGAGCTATCTAGTCTATTAGAGTTCAACTCTACATTTCTAGAACTATTTATTATTCTTAACTTGTATTTTTTTCTTTTGAAATTCTAGTGTAATATTTTAACATGTTTAATAATATTTTAACTTTTTTTACTCTTTGTATGGAATAACACGTGCAACTTATGTCATGATTCATTTTCACAATAGGTCGTGATGTCTCCCAACACCATTGTCGGGCAAGCCAAGGCGAAATTATAAATAAGTTCACCATTATACTTTTTGCCAATTAGTTTTAGAAATCTATAAATTAAGGTTAAAAACAAGTAATAACCATTAAGGTACCCAAAAAAATGATACAATTCCAAAATGAATAATCTACTAAAGTGTGCGCCAAGACCTGGTATCACAAGTTACGGACAACTAGTAGAATATACAAAATTACAATCCGATCCTACTGTTCGAAATGGAATAGAGAACAAAAATAAATAAGAGAAACTCCATCAAGCTACTGAATGGTACAGGAGGGGAGTAACTCACCGTGAAAATCTCGGGATAGGCTCAGTGATACATACCAGACTGATAGTTAGATGTACCTACCTCAGACCCTATACAATTAAGTACATATGTGTAATATGAGAACAAAAACAATATGTACCCAGTAAGTATCTTGTCTAATCTCGAAGAAGTAGAGACGATAAGTCGACTTGATACTTACTAGGGTCAAATGATACGAGATATAAATTACATTGTGCATGGATAAATGTAATCAAAAAGCGGTATGTAGCAAGAACTAACATGTTCTCTCCTAAGTATTGTCACTACTACAATTTCATTTCGGGTCAATTAATAATGTAAATCATAGAAATTTCTGTATAAAGCAGGTGAAAATAGTGCGGAAGTCTTATGACCTGATCTAACATAAAGTAAATTGTGCATTGCCAAGGGTCGAGCGGCACGAATCATAGATGCATTTATTACTCTGCTCGTGAATCAACCATGCGACATGGTCACAGGTAATTAAACACATCAACAGACAGACAAAGACATATAACTGGAGAGAAATTACTCATTGAATTATCATCTTCTCTTTTAACAACCAAGAATGGTCATATTCCTCTTAATTAATCTCATTTATTATAATCACCATCATTAAACAAATTTAAATTAAACATAGAGTTGCAAAGAAACCACATAAGCATATTTTTGGGTCCTAAACTATTCGGACTTAGCACAATAATAGCTACGCACAGACTCTCATAATTTAGTGCGTACGTAGCCCCCGCATTTAATAACAAATTATTAGATTACATTACTTGTTTGGAAAATTCCCTCTTACAAGGTTAGATAGGAGACTCACCCCGCTCCAAGGTACACTTCCAATACCAAGAATGAGCCCGAACACTCAAATTGGAGTCGAACGATTCAAAACTAGATAAATTAGGTAGGAACTAGTTAATACAAGCTTACAAGTTCATATTCAAGCTATTTAAGCAAATTTTCCACCCTTAAACACAAATTTCATAAAATTCGACCACGGGGCCACGTGCCCAGATTTCAAAAAATTTCAAGGGAAGTTGTTCTTCATAACCCAATGATCAATAATATATGATTTCTAATTTATTTCATTAAAAAATTTGTAACGATCCGACTCGTCGTTACGGCAGTTAGCATCCCGTTTTCTTCATTTAACACTTCAATATGCTTATTTATATGTGTTCGGAAAGTTAGAATCAAATCAGAAGGAATTTAGATAGAAACGAGGCCATAAATCTCTTTATGAAAAGGATAGTTTGGAAAAGTCAACCGAATATTGACCAATGAGTTAGATAGATTAGAATTGAATTATGATGATTCGACTAGTTTCGGGGGATCATATATGACTTAGGAGAGCATTCGGTATCGAATTCGGAGGTCCCGTGCAATTTTAGGCTTGAATTGGCTAAGGTTGAATTTTGGCGAAATCCGGTGAGATTTTGATCCGGGGCTCGGAATGAAATTTTGAGAGTTGTAGTAGCTCTGTTAGGTGATTTTGGATATGCGTGCAAAAGTTTCAGGTCATTCGGAGGTGTTTAGATCGGGTTTTGGATCAAATGTTAGTTTTGGAAGTTTTAAAGAAACTTAGGCTTGAATCCGTGTGAAAATGGTGATTTTGATGTTTACGATGGTGTTTTTTAAGTTACGAGCAAGTTTGAATGAAGTAATGTGATGTAGTTGCACTTCTGGTTGGGGTCCCGGAATGATTTCGGATGCCCAACGAGGGTTTTTAGTTAGAAAAATACAGCAGGAACTGCCGCAGAAACTGAGTGTGAATTTCTTCACTGCGATCGTGAGCTTGGGGCTACGATCGTGTAGAAGTGGAAATGGGCTGCCAAAAGTTCCTCTATGCAATCGCGTGAATAGGCATGCAATCGCATAGGCCTGTGGAGTTACGCACTGGGATCGCATAGCATTCTTTGCGATCGCGTAGGAGAAGGATGTAATTCACTGCGATCGCGTGAGTGGCCCTGCGATCACGTAGAAGAGTGACCGGGTTCTCTGCGATCGCATGCAGGGTCTTGCTATCGCGTAGGGCAAATCAGAGCCTGGGGAATTTTTGTGCATCGCGATCGCAGAAGGAGTGCTGCGATCGCAGAAGGAGTGCTGCGATCGCATATGGCAAATTATACGCATGAACTAAACCAGTTTTATCATAAAAACTGAACGTCTTGGAGAGCCTTTGGACGAGAAGTAAGATGTTTTTATCGGGGAAACATCGGAGGTAAGTTTCTTGACTCAAAAATACGATTATATGCGAGAATTAACATCAATACTCATGAATTTGGGTAACAATTGTGAAGAATTAGGGCCTAGATTATGAAAACGAATATTTGACTTTTGAAAGGCCATTCGAACTCCGATTACGATAAATTTTATATGCACGGACTCGTGGCGAGATGAGGAATCCGTTGGTATGAATTGCAAAATTTTTCTAGAATCAGGCCCAGGGTCCGGGTTTTGCCAACTTGGTGCATTATTGCGTATTTTGGGTAAATTAAATTGGGTTATGTTTCTTTGACCCGTATTTAATATAATTGCTGTGGTTTGACTAGATTCGACGCACGAGGCGGCAAATTAAAAAGAAAAAGGCATCGCGGACGAGTCCACGGCTGGCTAGAGGTGAGTAGTTTGTGTATATGGTAGCCTGGAGGGTTCGAAACCCTGGCTTAGCACATTGTGACGCTAGTAGGGCGTGGCTCACACCCCGTGGCAGGTGGAGGATTGATTATGACTGGGGATTGAGACTTAATCCATCCCAAATAAGAATAACATGATATACGTGGTTGAAACACACCGTGTTTGATATATTTGTGGTTTGTAAGCCATGTTTGGGGCCTTGTGCCGACCTGTAGGGTCCCTAGGGGATAGTTATATATGTGATAGCTCTAGTTACTTAATCACTGATCTCAGTCCTGGTTTGAAATCACCATGTTGAAATGCTAAGTCACTTATTCTTGGAAATTGAATAAAAACTAAAGTATTTTTATAATTAATGAACTGGAACCTGGAATGAAATAATTTGAACTGTTGTGTGACTCATATGCATGTTGTGGACTGCGGATGGATCGGGCAGCACGCCGAAGCAGTTGATATGAGGATCGGGCTGCACGCCGCAACATTATTGCGCTTGGGCTATAGGAGCCCCTCCGGAGTCTGTACACACCCCCAGTGAGCGTCGTCGACGTTAAATAGATCGGGATTCATGCCGTAACGGTGATATGCATTGCATTGCATCTTTATCTATTTAATTATCTTTGATAATTGTATGAAACTATTGTTGCTAGTTCGTAGGAGGATCAGACTATAGTTTAGCTTCATTATGTGGTATTCTGTGGATTTCTTACTTTCAGCTATTTATATATTTTTATTACTCACCGAGTACTTAGTACTCACCCCTACTCCCTGCACCTTTATGTGCAGATTCAGGTACTCAAGAGAAGTAGAGGAGCACTCCAGCTTTTACAGAGTCATATGGAGTTGCTGATGTAGCTGCCGACGTTCTCAAAACCTAGCTTCTCATTCCTTTCAGTTACTATTATATATTTCAGATTTGAGTATTTCATTCAATATTCTCTATTACTATTTGGTTTTGTTTAGAGGCTCTAGACTTGTGACCTTAGATCTTTGGGAGTGTTAGTTCATTTTCGCACTTCTCAGTATTTATTCATATTTTATTATTATCGGAGTTCTTTGACTCACATGTTCTTTTGAGTTGTCCATTTGGGACTGATATTCGTTGTGATAAACAATTGTTGGTCCGGTTGGCCTAGCTTAATTGTTGGGCGCCATCACGACCGGATTTGGGTCGTGACAAGTTGGTATCAGAACCTGGTTACTAGGACTCAGGCGATTCATGAGCCGGTTTAGTAGGCTTTCGCGGATCGGTACGTAGACGTCCGTATCTATCCTCGGGAGGCTACAGAACTTTAGGAAAACTTCACTTTTCTTGGATTCATATCGTGTGGTTTGTGTTATCGTGAAACTAAACTTTTTCATATTTTATTCTCTCGCAGATGGCGAGAACACGTGCTAGCGGACGTGGCGGACGACCACCAGTAGCACCCAGAGGCTATGGTCATGGTAGAGGTAGGGCACCAGTGCCAACACCTGCTGACCCACCAGCTGACCAGACTCAGGGTCATATTCCAGCAGCACCAGCAATTTCTATTGAGATACCGGGTTTTCAGGAGACTTTGGCCTAGATTTTTTCAGCATGCATTGGCATAGCTCAGGTGGTTGCAGCCTCTATTGCAGCGGCTTCTTCACAAGCATGGGGAGGAAATCAGACCCCCGTGGCTCGCACACCCGAGCCGGTAGTTCACGGTTTATAGGCACCTGAGGCAGCTCCAGCTTAGCCGGCTACACTTGTTGCACCAGCACCAGCTCATGTGGTTCCAGTTATGCCCGACGATGAGTAACATCGTTTGGAGAGGTTTGAGCGGCTACAGCCTCTGTCATTCAGTGGTGCCGAGGGCAAGGACGCCCAGGGTTTTCTTGATAAATGTCAGTGTATGCTTCGCACCGCGGGTATTCTGGAGTCCAACGGTGTTACTTTCACTACCTTTCAGTTCACAGGACCAGCATTTTAGTGATGGGAGATTTTGAGAGGCGTAGGCTCGCCGCGGTAGCGCCCCTCACTTGGCAGCAGTTCTCCATGGTATTTTTGGAGAAGTATGTGCCTCAATCCCAGAGGGAGGAGCGACGTCGTCAGTTCGAGTGTTTCAAGCAGGGAGATATGTCGGTGACTCAGTACGAGCTGAGATTTACACAGCTAGCCCGTCATGCCATATGGATGATTCCGACGGATCGAGAGAGGATCAGGATATTTGTGAATGGTCTCATCTATCCTATCCGCATATTGATGACTAGAGAGAGAGCTTCGACAGTTACCTTTAAGGAAGTGGTTGATGCTGCCCGTCACATTGAGACAGATCGCCGCAGAGAGCGAGAGGAGAGAGAGGCTAAGAGGCCTCGCGGTACCGGCAGTTACAGTGGTGCTCCGTCTAGGGGCCAATTTTAGCATAGCAGAGGTCGCTCTTTCAGGTCTCATCAGTCTGGACGTACAGAGTCCAGTGGGGTTTCATCTGATCGTGGTCGTCAGGGTCATCATTGCCAGTAGGGTCGTCAGTAGAGCCATCCCGCACTGAGCACCCTTCCAACTTAGAGCTCTGCTCCTGCTACTTCAGCTCAGGGTTCATCTGCAAAGGGGTTCTCAACAGTCCCTTCCTCCAGCTTCAGGCCGTTGCTTTGAGTGTTGTGAGTTTGGCCATATCAGGAGGGAGAGTCCCTAGTTGCTTCGTAAGCGGTCTCAGCAGAAGGACCAACCCTCGTCTTCTACTCCTGTTTCTTCAGCACCAGCTCAGTCAGCTAGGAGTGGTGGTCAGGTAGCCAGAGGTCGCCCTAGGGGTGAGGATCGTACTGGTAGAGGTCAGGCTCGTTTTTATACTCTTCTGGATAGGAGGGATGCTAGTGCATCACATGTAGTCATCGCAGGTATTGTCTCAGTCTGCCATAGGGATGCTTCTGTCTTATTTGATCCACGATCCACCTATTCCTATGTTTCTTCATATTTTGCGCATCATTTGGGTACGACCCGTGGTATTCTTGCCTTGCCCGTACATGTGTCTACCCCGGTGGGTGATGCAGTTATTGTGGATCAGGTATATCGATCCTGTCTTATTACTATTTGGGGTCTGGAGACCCGAGTTGACTTGTTACTATTGGGCATGATGGATTTCGATGTGATTCTATGCATGGATTGGTTATCTCCTTACCATGCGATTCTATACTGTCACGCCAAGACAGTCACACTAGCTATTCTAGGTAATCCTAGGATCGAGTGGCGTGGCGTGACTGATTATGTGTCCAACAGGGTGATTTCCTATATAAAAGCCCAACGAATGATTGGGAAGGGTTGTTTATCTTATTTGGACTTCATTAGAGATGTTGAGGCTGAGATACCTAGTCTTGATTCAATTCCCGTTGTGAGGGATTTCCCGGATGTATTTTCAGCAGACCTGCTGGGCATGCCGCCTGACATGGATATTGACTTTGGTATTGGATTGGTGCCGGGCACTCAGTCCATCCATTTCTATTCCTCCCTATCGCATGGCACCAGCGGAGTTAAAAGAATTGAAAGAGCAGCTTCAGGAACTCTTAGATAAGGGTTTCATTCGCCCGAGTGTGTCACCCTGGGGTGCACCGGTATTGTTCTGAAGAAGAAAGATGGCACAATGAGAATGTGCATTGATTACAGGCAGTTGAGCAAGGTGACCGTGAAGAATAAGTACCCATTGCCTCGTATTGAGGACTTGTTTGACAAGCTCCAGGGAGAAAGTGTATTCTCTAAGATTGACCTTCGACCGGGTTATCACCAGCTGAAGGTTAGGGATTTAGACATTATGAAAACAGCGTTCAGAACGAGATATGGGCACTATGAATTTCTGGTGATGTCTTTCGGGCTGACCAATGCCACAGGCGCATTCATGCACTTGATGAACAGTGTATTTCGGCCATACCTTGATTCTTTCGTGATCGTGTTTATTGATGATATCCTGGTGTATTCAGGCAGCTAGGAGGAGCATGCACATCACTTGAGGGTGGTATTGCAGAGGTTGAGAGAAGAAAGCTTTATGCAAAATTCTCTAAGTGTGAATTCTGGCTTGATACTCTGACTTTATGGGACATGTAGTGTCCAGTGATGGTATTCGGGTTGACCCACAGAAGTTCGAGGCGGTGCAGAATTGGCCCAGACCTTCCTCAGCTACGGAGATCTAAAGTTTCCTCGGCTTGGCAGGTTATTATACGGTTTGTTCAGGGTTTTTCATCTATTGCTTCACCGTTGACCAAGTTGACATAGAAGAATGCTCCATTTGTGTGGTCCGATGAATGCGAGGAGAGCTTTCAAAAGATCAAGGAGGCTTTGACCACACCTCCAGTACTGGTATTTCCATCAGCTTTAGGGTCATATACGGTGTATTGTGATGCTTCTAGAGTTGGGCTCGGTTGTGTGTTGATGCAAGAGGGTAGAGTTATTGCTTATGCTTCTCGTCATTTAAAGCCCCACGAGAAGAACTACACCGTTCATGATTTGGAGTTAGCCGTTATTGTTCATGCCTTGAAGATTTGGAGGCATTACCTATATGGTGTATCTTATGATGTATATACAGACCACCACAACCTTAAGCATTTGTTTAAGCAGAAAGACCTCAATTTGAGGGTACCGAGATGTCTCGAATTGCTTGAAGACTGATATTACCATCTTATACCATCCCAGGAAGGCCAATATGGTGATCGATGTTTTAAGCCGGAAGGCTATTAGTATGGGCAGCATGGCGTACATTCCAGTTGGGGAGAGACCCCTTGCAGTTGATGTTCAGGAATTAGCTAATAAGATGGTGAGGCTGGATATTTCTGAGCCCAGTCGGGTGATGGCTTGCGTGGTAGCTCGGTCTTCTTTATATGATCGTATTCGAGAGCGCAAGTATAATAATCCCCACTTACTTGTCCTTAAGGATAGGGTTCAGCATGATGATGCCAGAGATGTCACGATTGATAGTGATGGTGTGTTGCGGATGCAGGGCCGGATATGCGTGCCCGATGTTGATGGCCTTCGTGAGTTGATATTGGAGGAGGTCCACAGCTCGCGGTATTCTATTTATCCAGGTGCCCCAAAGATGTATCAGGATTTGAGATAGCATTACTAGTAGAGAAAGATGAAGAAAGATATTGTGAATGGTGCCTAAACTGTCAGCAGGTCAAGTATGAGCATCAGAGGCCTGGATGTGTGTTCCAGCGTATTGATATTACCGAGTGGAAGTGGGAAAGGATCACCATGGACTTTGTTAGTGGACTCCCTCGAACAACGAGGAAGTTTGATTCAGTTTGGGTGGTTGTGGATAGGCTGACCAAGTTAGCTCACTTCATTCCAGTGTGTACTACGTACTCCTCGGAGCGGTTGGCAGAGATATTCATCCGCGAGATCGTGAGATTGCATGGAGTTCCTATTTCTATCATATCAGACAGAGGTACCTAGTTCACTTTGCAGTTCTGGAGGACATTTCAGCGAGAGTTGGGTTCACAGGTAGAGCTGAGCACAGCATTTCATCCACAGACGGATGGGCAGTCCGAGCGTACTATTCAGATACTGGAGGACATGTTGCGTGCTCGTGTCATTGATTTCGGTGGTTCATGGGCTGATTATTTGCCTCTTGCGGAGTTTTCTTATAATAATAGCTATCAATCCAGCATTCAGATGGCACCCTATGAAGCTTTATATGGGAGGCGGTATAGGTCTCCAGTCGGTTGGTTTGAGCCCGGAGAGGCTAGGTTGTTGGGGACAGAGTTAGTTCATGATGCCTTAGACAAGGTGAAGGTGATTCAGGAGAGACTTCGCACAGCTCAGTCGTGTCAGAAGAGTTATGCGGACCGGAAGTTCTGAGATGTGTCTTATTCAGTAGGTGAGAAGGTGTTTCTGAAGGTTTTGCCTATGAATGGCGTTATGTGGTTTGGAAAGAGAGGAAAGTTGAGCCCAAGGTTCATTGGACCTTTTGAGGTGCTTAGGAAAGTTGGGGAGGTGGCTTATATGCTTGCTTTGCCACCCAGCCTGTCGGGCGTTCACCCGGTATTCCATGTATCTATGCTCCGGAAGTATGTTGAGACCCGTCACATGTGTTAGACTTCAGCACGATACAGTTGGATGAGGAATTGACCTATGATGTGGAGCCGGTAGCCATTTTGGGTCGATAGGTTCGTAAGCTGAGATCTAAGGACATAGCTTAAATGAAAATGCAGTGGATAGGTCGTCCCGTGGAGGAAGCAACTTGGTAGACCGAACAGGAGATGTGGATCAAATATCCACACTTATTTGAGACTTCAAGTATGATTCTTAACCCACTCGCAGGCGAGCATTTGTTTAAGTTGGGGAGAATGTAATGACCCAACTCGTCGTTACGGGAGTTAGCGTCCCGTTTTCTTCATTTAACACTTCAATATGCTTATTTATATGTGTTCGGAAAGTTAGAAGCAAATCGGAAGGAATTTAGATAGAAATGAGGCCATAAACCTCTTTATGAAAAGGATAGTTTGGAAAAGTCAACCAAATGTTGATCGATGAGTTAGACACCTCGAAATTGAATTCTGATGATTCGACTAGTTTCGGGGGATCATTTATGACTTAGGAGAGCAATCAGAATCAAATTCGGAGGTCTGGTGTAGTTTTAGGCTTGAATTGGCTGAGGTTGAATTTTGGCGAAATCCGAATGGTAGGTAAGATTTGATCCGGGGCTTGGAATGAAATTCTGAGAGTTGCAATAGCTCCATTAAATGATTTTAGATATACGTGCAAAGTTTCAGGTCATTCGGAGGTGTTTAGATCGGGTTTTGGATCAAATGTTAGTTTTGGAAGTTTTAAAGAAACTTAGGCTTGAATCCGTGTGAAAATGGTGATTTTGATGTTTACGATGGTGTTTTTTAAGTTACGAGCAAGTTTGAATGAAGTAATGTGATGTAGTTGCGCTTTTGGTCGATGTCCCGGGGGTCTCGGGATGATTTCGGATGCCCAACGGGGGGTTTTTAGTTAGAAAAATGCAGCAGGAACTGCAGCAGAAACTGACAGTGAATTTCTTCACTGCGATCGCGAGCCTGGGGCTGCGATCGCGTAGAAGAGGAAATGGGTAGCCAAAAGTTCCTCTATGCGATCGCGTGAATAGGCGTGCGATCGCATATGCCTGTGGAGTTATGCATTGCGATCGCGTAGCATTCTTTGCGATCGCGTAGGAAAAGGATGTAATTCACTACGATCGCGCGAGTGGCCCTACGATCGCGTAGAAGAGTGGCCGGGTTCTCTGCGATCGCATGCAGGGTTCTGCGATCGTGTAGGACAAATCAGAGCCTGGGGAAATTTTGTGCATCATGATCGCAGATGGAGTGCAGCGATCGCATAAGGTAAATTATAAGCCTGATAGAAGGGTTTAATATGAGAACCTCCGCGAACTAAACCAGTTTTATCATAAAAACTGAACGTCTTGGAGAGCATTTGGATGAGAAGTAAGAGGTTTTCATCGGGGAAACATCGGAGGTAAGTTTCTTGACTCAAAAACACGATTATATGCGAGAATTAACATCAAAACTCATGAATTTGGGTAGCAATTGTGAAGGCTAATAAGGCCAAAAATAGAGCATGAAGTCCACTGGCATGAGAATTAAGCGAATTAGGGCCTAGATTATGAAAACGAAAATTTGAATTTTGAAAGGCCATTCAAACTCCGATTTTGGGCTATACGCCGTATCGGCCATGTGCATTACATTGCATCTTTATCTGTTGAATTATCTGTGATAATTGTAATGTACTATTGTTGCTAGTTCGTAGGAGGAATCAACTGCAGTTTAGCTTCATATTGTGGTATTCTGTGGATTTCCTACTTTCAGCTGCTTATATATATTTATTACTCACCGAGTACTTAGTACTCACCTCTACTCCCTGCACCTTTGTGTGCAGATTCAGGTACACAAGAGAGATTGACAAGCACTCCAGCTTTTACAGAGTTATATCAAGTTGCTGAGGTAGCTGCCGACGTTCGCAGAACCTAGCTTCTCATTCCTTTCAGTTACTATTATATGTTTTAGATTTGAGTATTTCATTCAGTATTCTCTATTACTATTCGATTGTTGTTTAGAGGCTCTAGACTTGTGACCCCAGATCTTTGGGAGTGTTAGTTCGTTTTCGCACTTCTCAGTATTCATTCATATTATTATTATTGGAGTTTCTTTGACTCATATTTTATTCTTGAGTTGTCCATTTGGGACTGATATTTATCTGTGAAAAACAATTGTTGGTCTGGCTGGCCTAGCTTAATTGTTGGGCGCTATCACGACCAGATTTGGGTCGTGACAAATTTTTTGGCCAAATTCAACTCTTGTCAAAACCCTAGGTTTTTGCTCTAGCCCCATGATTTCACATTAATACTAGTGTTTAATCTACCTAAGACATATGTATTAAACTTTAAATAAGTAGAACAAACTTACCTCAAGATGCTAGGTGAAGGCCTTCTCTCAAAAGCTCTAAAATCGCCCAATGGAGGAGTGACGGCCCTCAGCGATATTTGCATCTATGGTCCCGCATCTAAGAGGAAGTGGCCGCATAAGCGGATGTTGTCCAAAAGGGCTGGGATTGCTTTTGCGGTTCGAGAGCTACTTCTGCGGTTGGGCCTGGCCTTCCCTGGGATACATCTGCGATAGATGGACCGCATCTGCGATCTCTCACCTGCGGTCCACCAACTGCAGGTGCGGTTAATGCAGAAGCAACAGATTCAACACTTCTAAAAAATTTTAACTTCACTCAAGCCTTGTCCGATTGACGCTCGGGGCTACCGGGCCCCACTCGAACATACCACAAGTATAAAATCATGAAATGGACCTACTCGAACCTTCGGAACTCCCGAAACAATGCTAAATTTTAGAATCATCCCCTAAAACCAATTGAATCAAACTTATGAACTTCAAATTCTTTATTTTCCTCTAACGGCGCAAAGTGCCCTTAAACTCCTCGGATTGACACCAAATTTTACGGGCAAGTCTTAAATGTGATATTGGACCTGTACTGGGATTCAGAACCAACATATGAGCCTAATCAATCATTAATTAGTTTCTTTAAATTCATAGCATTTTAGTTTAACAATTTCTAATAAAATTCATTACTCGAGTTAGGGACCTCGAAATTCGATTCCAGACATACGCCCAGGTCCTATATTTTCTTGCGGACCCTTCGGAACCGTTAAAACATAAATCCAGACCTATTTGCTAAAAAAATTAACCAAAGTCAAACTTAGTCTTTTAAGAAAATCCTAAGGAGTCAAATATGCATATTATAATCCAAACTCTTTCAAATACCATCCCCGCATGTCGTAAATTAGTTAAAGCAAGTAGTGAGAGTTTTATTTAAGGGAACGGGGTTCTAAAAAGCATACGACTGGTCGGATCGTTGCATCATCCGCCTCTTAAACAAACGTTCCTCCTCAAACGGATGTAGAAAAGTACCTGAAGTGCTGAATAAATGGGGGTATCTGCTCCGCATGTCCTCCTCGGACTCCCAGGTCGCCTCCTCGACTGGTTGACCTCTCCACTGGACACTCACTGTAGAAATCCTCTTAGACCTCAACCAACCATCCTACCTATCAGTAATGGCAACTGGGTCCTCCTCACAACCCAAACTCTCATCTAACCGAATAGTACCGAAGTCTAACACGTGGGATAATTCTGGATGATACTTCCGAAGCATCGATATATGAAAAATTGGATGAACTCCCAATAAGGTGGGGGGGGGGGGTAAAGCATGCTCGTAGGCAACCTCCCCAACTCGTCTCAACACTTTAAAGGGGCCAATTAACGTTGGGCTCAACTTTTCCTTCTTCCCGGACCTCATAATACCCGTCATTGGCGAGACCTTAAAGAGAACCTTCTCACTAACCATGAATGATACATCACGCGCCTCCTGATCCGCATAACTCTTCTGTCTCGACTGAGCCGTGGGAAGCCTTTCCTGAATAAACTTCACTTTGCCCAAGGCATCTTGCACCAAATCTGTACCGTATAACTTAGCCTCACCTGACTCAAACCACCCGATAGGAGAACGACACTACCGACCGCATAAAGCCTCAAATGGGGCCATATCAATGTTGGACTGATAGCTATTATTGTATGCAAACTATGGCAAGAGAAAGAATTGGTCCCACTTCCCTCCAAAGTTAATCACACATGCTCCAAGCATATCTTATAGAATTTGAATCGTCCGCTCAGACTGTCCATTAGTCTGAGGATGGAATGCTGTGCTAAGCTCTACGCTGGTCCCTAACTCACTCTGAACAGCTCTCTAGAAATGGGAAGTGAACTGAGGGCCTCTGTCTGATATGATAGAAACATGCACACCATGCAATTAGACTATCTCCTAAATGTAAATCTGAGCATACCTCTCTGGTGTATAAGTAGTCTCCACCGGAATAAAGTGGGCCAACTTGGTCAACCTATCAATAATGACCCATATTGAATCAAACTTCCGTAAGGTCCACGTCGACCCAACTACGAATCCATGGTAATTCTCTCCCACTTCCAATCTAGTATAGGCATCTGCTGAAGGAGGCAACCCGACATCAGATGTTCATACTTGACCTGTTGGAAATTCAAACACCTAACCACAAACTCCACTATGTATTTCTTCATCCTCCGCCACTAATAATGCTGTCTCAAGTTACGATGCATCTTCGTAGCTCCCGGGTGGATGAAATACCGCGAACTGTGTGCCTCCTCTAGTATCCTCTCCCTCATACCATCAGTTTTAGGCACACATAGATGATCGTGGAGTCGTAAAACACCATCCTCGCCAATAGAAACCTCATTGGCAACTCCTTGAACTAGCGTCTCCCTGAGAACCACCAGATGTGGATCATCGAACTACCGGGCCTTTATCTACCCTAATAATGAAGACTGAGCAACCACACAAGCAAGAACCCGGCTGGGCTCCGAAATGTCTAATCTTACAAGTCTGTTAGCCACTGAATATCCCAAGCTAATGGCCTCTCCTTTGCTAGAATGAATGCCAAGCTACCCATAATCTCTACATTTCCACTCAAGGCATCTTCGACCACTTTCGCCTTGCCCGGATGATAAAGAATGGTGATTTCATAATCCTTCAGTAACTCAAGCCACCTGCGCTACATCAAATTAAGATCCCTCTGCGTGAACAAATACTGCAAGCTGTGATGATCAGTATAAACCTCGCATGATGCCTTATACAAGTTGTGCCTCCATATCTTAAGAGCATAAACAATCATGGACAACTCTAGATCGTGCACATGATAATCTTTCTCATGAATTTTCAGTTGACAAGAGGCATCTGCAATAACTCGCCCCTCCTGCCTCAATACACAACCCAAGCCAATGCATGAAGCGTCATAATATACCATACATCCCTGAATCGGAAGGCAACACAAGAACTAGTACTATAGTCAAGGCTGTCTTGAGTTAATCTAGTACTGTAGTCAAATATATATATATATATATTTGTTTGTTTTACCTGACTTTAATTTCAATCTTAACCGAGTTGTGTTTTTGTTTTTTAATAGTTTATCATTTTTTTGGGTGAAACAAAAATATATTTCAATCTTAACCGAGTTGTGTTTTTGTTTTTTAATAGTTTATTTTTTTGGGTGAAACAAAAATGTATTGATTTACAAATAAATAGGAACATTACAATCTTCCCCTCATTCTCCCATATACTTCTCTATTTCCCTATTTTCACAGTGTTCTATTTCTTTCCTATATTTTCTCCCATTTTTATACAAGTGATCTATCCATTCTCTTTCTTTTCTACTACATTTTTTGTTTAACATAGGAACTATTCTAGCCTTACATTCTTGCTTCACTTGTGCACATATACTTCTTGATGTGGGTACCCGTTGGTTCCATAGTGCTTCATTCCTCGCCCACCATATCATGTATATTAATGCTGCAACCATTGCTGCTGCAAATTCTCTGCACCTTTTCCCCTTTGTTCCTCGAGTTATTCTCCTTCATATACTCTTGAGGTCATGTTTTGTTCCTTTTTTCATCCATGTGAACAGATTTTTCAGGAATTTCTCTGAGAGTTTGCATTCAAAGAATAGATGCTCCACTATTTTCTTATGGCTTCCACATATCATGCAATCACTATCTTGGCATATCTTCAGCTTTTGCAGTCTCTCTTTTGTCAATAATTTCCTGTGCATGGCAAGCCAGCTTGTGAAGCTGTATTTTGGCACATTCATCCGACCCCATACCCCTCTATACTATGGTTTTACCTCTTCTTCTCCTTTATACCATTGGTATTCACTTTTTACTGTGTATTTACCCTCTTGCTTAAGCCAGTTATTGTTGACAAATCCAGCAGCAAAATTATCTTTGCAGTCATAGAGTTTCTTCCAGTACCAGTAGCTATCAACTGGAGCTGATCTTTTATGTATATATAATTCACCCATTTCACCCAAAGACTATCTTCTTTGTTAGCAATATTTCAGACATATTTCACTATTGCTGCTTCATTTCATGCCATACAATCTTTTATCCCCAAGCCACCTTGTTGCTTTGGTTTACATACTGTGTCCCATGCTACAAGTGCCATTTTAGTTGAGTTTCCTTTCTCATCCCATATGAAGTTCCTGCAAATGCTTGTTATACTTTTTAGTACCTTCTTGGGAAGGATAAATATTGAATCCCAATAAGGGTGAATGTGCATAAATAGTGAATTTACAAGCATCACCCTTCCAACATAAGATATATTCCTTGAACTCCAAGTTCTTACTTTGGTAGCCATCTTTCTCTACTAGCATTTCACAATCTATAGCTGATAGCTTCCTAGCAGATATTGGCACTCCCAAGTATCTAAATAGAAGGTCTCCCTTGGTAACCAGTGAGTTCACGGATATCCTAAACACATTTCTCCTCCATATTTGCACTGTAGGTATATGATTTTGCTGCACTGGCCTGTAGGCCTGATGCTCTTGAGAATGTTTCCAGTCCTCTTAAGATCAATTACACTGATTGACAATCCCCTTTATAGAAAAATAGCACATTATCTGCAAAGCATAAATGATTTAGCTTGAGTTCTCTATATTTGGTGTGAAATTGAAAGCCCTTTTGTTCAGAGATCCACTTCATTATTCTTGAGAGATATTCCATGCAGATGATAAATAGTAAGGGTGATATAGGGTCCCCTTGTCTTAGAGCTCTTTTGCCCATGATACTTCCATATACTCCACCATTTACTGTAATTGTGTACTGAGTAGTTATGATGCAAGACATCATCCATTTTATGAACTTGTGAGGGAAATTTAGTGAGAGCTTCTTTTCTTCCACAAACCCCCACTCCAAAATATCATATGCCTTCTTTAGATCTACTTTGATCAGGTAGCTTTTAGTTGTATTCTTCCTTTTGTATAACCTTACCCTATCTTGGCAAATCAGAATATTGTGTACTATATTCTTGCCTTCCACAAAGGCACTTTTATTAGGTGATATAAGCCTTGGTAAGACTTTCCTGAGCCTGTTACGTAGCATCTTTGAAATCACCTTATAAATTGTGTTGCAACAAGCTATATATAGGTCTTTAATCTCCAACTGCTTCAGCATGAGAGCCTTTAGAAATGCGAGTTATCACAGTGTTGTTAATAGTTTTGAGCATCTTGCCTTTTCTAAAGAACTGCAGTACTCCTTTCTTTACATCTCTGCCCACAACTTCCCAACAATCTTTGTAGAATTGGCTTCCAAATCCATCTGGACCTGTTGCTTTATCCCCTGTAATTGCCCACAGGGCTTCCTTCACCTCTGTGTCACTGAATTCTGCTTCTAGATCAATCATTTGCTCCTCCTATACTATTGGTCCTTGTATCATGACTTGGCTATTTACAT
This sequence comes from Nicotiana noctiflora, assembly GCA_032618575.1. NCBI lineage: Eukaryota > Viridiplantae > Streptophyta > Magnoliopsida > Solanales > Solanaceae > Nicotiana > Nicotiana noctiflora. The sequence continues at coordinate 112,155 of JASVEL010000745.1, forward strand.
GGTCTCTTTCCTCTATACGTTTCCCTAGCAACACTGTGTAGAATTCTATGAATGCTTCTGGGATCTTTGCTGGATTATCATTTTCTTAAACAATACGAAATCTGTTCAAATGATATTTGTCACGACCCGGATTTTCCCCCAATATCGGGATCGTGATGGCACCTAGTCATGATAGCTAGGCAAGCCTCTTTATTCACACTATCCTGTTTTTAACAATATTTCATATTCAATTTAACAATCAAAACCATAACCTTAATTAAACAAGTGCGGAAGACTTTATAAAGATAGTAATAAGCAGTTTTCAAAGCGAAATAGTACTGAAATCCTCTACCCAAGACGTGGAGTCACCAACTCACGAACTACTACTGAATACTACACATAAAAGTATGAAAGAAATATAACATAATCCGTTTGCCTCGGAACAAAGAGACTACAACTAGTAACATAAGTAAAGGAAGAGACGCCGGGCCTGCGGACGCCTGCAAGCTACCTCGGTCTCAAATATGATCAACTTACATGCGAAAAATCTACTGCTGCTGCTCCTGATCGAAACCTGGACCTGTGCAAAAACACACAGAAGTGTAGTATCAGCACAACCGACCCCATGTGCTGGTAAGTGCCTGGCCTATCCCGGCGAAGTAGTGACAAGCCTAGGACCAGACACCCACATAAACCTGTGCAGTTCTATATATATGTATACCGCAAGATAACGAGAAATAAACAAGTAATAACGCAATAAGGAATATCTCAAAAGAACTCAACAATTAACAACAGTTAATAAGTCCACAAGGAAAATAAAGTATAATGGAAAAATAATTAATATCAAGTCAAGGAATAGCAAGTAGTTGCACGGCATCACCCTTCGTGCTTTTACTCTCATCCTTACCAAATAAGCAAATAAAGTGCACGACATCACCCTTCGTGCTTTTACTCTCATCCTCACATCCATGGTATGGCATGATCCTTCGTACATGGTTCAATAACAAGGCACGACATGATCCTTCGTGCATAATCAATAAAACATGGCACGACATTAACCTTCGTGCATAATCAATAACAAGGCACGACATTAAACTTCGTGCATAAACAATATAACAAGGCACGACATCACTCTTCGTGCATTATCACTCTTCCTCACCCAAATAACAATCACAGTTAAGGGCAAAGAATGAAACAACAAATCATGAACCATCCCTGCAAGGGACACAATAATCAATATCTCACTTCACAACAAGTCCCGACATGGGAGAACAATAACAATTCTACAACCTGGCAAGGGTTCAACAATTTATCTTTAAATATGTCTCACAACAAGTATTAACAATGACTCACGGTCATGCTAGACGCCAGTGTATGGATGCTCATCACCACAGCCCATACACCGCACTCGATCACATAACACATAGCACATAATCCTATTCCCTCAAGCTAGGATAGAACAAACACTTACCTCAAATGTTTACGAACAATTCAATCCGTGGCAATGCCCTTTCCTTTCAAATTTGGCTCCAATCCAATCGTATCTATACACAATTGATTTAATATCATCAATACTACTCAACAAACTAATTCATAAGGCCAATTACAACTTTTACAACATTCTGCCCGGAATAGTGAATATCGACCCCTGGCCCATATGGTCGAAACTCGAGGTTCGGACCAAAATCCGGTTACCCATCCCCCCACGAGTTCAAGTATATGATTTTTTTCAAAATCGGACCTCAATTCGAGGTCCAACTACCCAATTCATGAAAACCCTATATTCTACCAAAAATAAGAAATTCTACCATGAACACCTTTGATTTCTATTGAAAAACATGTTTAATGTTGTTAGGAATTGAAAGAATTAAGTAAAAAGTGACTTACAATTGCTTTGAAGAAGAGGGAGTTCATGAAAAATCGCCAAGGGAGGTTTTTGGGTTGTGAAATGTTAAAAATGGAGCTGGAAATCGTGATTTACAGGTCTCTGTGTTCGCATTTGCGAGCATGGGTTCGCAATTGCGAACCCCGACCAATTTCTGGAGTTTGAAAAAATAAGCTAAGGATGGGAAGTTCGCATTTGCGAATTTTTGTTCGCATTTGCGAAGCCAAGGAAAATTCTGGGGAGTTCGCATTTGCAAACATTTGTTCGCATTTGCGAACAAGGCTGGATCAAGGGCCTTCGCATTTGCGACATTTTAGTCGCATTTGCGAAGATAGGCCTTTTACTGAAGGCCTCGCATTTGCGAGGTATTGTTCGCATTTGAGAACCCCTTCACTCCCTTGCCATCTTCGCATTTGCGAAGATTGGTTCGCATTTGCGAACCAAGGCCAGCCTGGGGACATCTCGCAATTGCGAGAAAGTCTTCGCAATTGCGAAGCCAACAGCAGGGTGAAAAACCAGCAATGTTAAAATTCAGAAATTGATCCAACGGTCTATCAAATCTCTACCCGAGCCCCCCAGGCTCCAAACCAAACATGTACAAAACATCAAAAACACATTACGAACTTGTTCGTGCGATCTCATCGCCAATATCACCTCGTTTTCATCAAATCAAGCCTCGAATTCATGATTTCCATACTTTTGGTTTTCAAAACTTTCAAACTTGGAACTCAAGGTCCCAAACATATCAAACGACATCCGAATGTCACCAAACTTTGCAGAAAGCACATATATAATATTTAAGGCTTGTACCGAGCATCGAACCAAAATACGAGCCCGATACCAAGGTCAATTAATTCATTTTCCTTTAATAATCACATCAAAAACAATTTCACATAAAAATTCATCAGTTGGGCTTTAAGCCTCAGAATTCGGCTCCGGACGCATGTCCAAGTCCCATATTTTCCTACGGACCTTTCGGGACCATCCAATCTCGGGTCGGGGTCCGTTTACCAAAAATATTGACCGAAGTCAACCATATCAATATTAATATTATTTTTCTCCAAATTTCTCATAGAATTCATATTTTCTATCACAAAAACTTTCCGGCTACATGCCCGAATCGTGCACGTAAATCGAGGCAACATAGAATGAGGTTTTCAAGGCCTCAAAAGCTCGAAATGATTAATAAAATAAGTGATGACCCTTTGGGTCGTCACATTCTCCACCTCTAAAACAACCGTTCGTCCTCGAACGGACAAAAGAAAGAAGTACCTGAGTCAGGAAACAAATGTGGGTAGCGGCTCCGCATATCAGACTCGGACTCCCAGGTCGATGCCTCAGGAGGCTGACCTCTCCACTGAACACGCACAGAAGGATAACTCTTCGACCTCAACTATCGAACCTGCCGGTCTAGAATGGCCACCGACTCTTCCTCGTAAGATAGATCATTGTCCAATTAGACAGTACTGAAGTCTAACACATGTGTGGGATCGCCGTGGTATCTCCGAAGCATAGATACGTGAAAAACTAGATGCATGGCAGATAAGCTAGGCGGCAAAGCTAATCTGTAAGCCACCCCTCCCACTCTGTCTAGAATCTCAAATGGGCCAATATACCTAGGGCTGAGCTTGCCCTTCTTCCCGAACCCCATCACGCCCTTCATAGGCGACACTCGGAGCAGTACTCGCTCACCAACCATGAAATCTACATCTCGAACCTTACGATCCGCATAAGTCTTCTGCCTGGACTGAGCTGAACGCAATCTCTCTTGGATAGTCTTGACCTTATCCAAGTCCTTCTGAACTAAATTTTTACCCAACAACCGAGCCTCTCCCGGCTCAAACCATCCGACTAGAGATCGACATCGCCTACCATATAATGCCTCATACGAGGCCATCTGGATGCTGGACTGGTAGCTGTTGTTGTAGGCGAACTCTGCTAATGGCAGAAACTGGTCCCACGAGCCTCCGAAATCAATAACTCAGGCTCGAAACATGTCCTCTAGAATCTAAATAGTCCTCTCGGACTGGCCATCCGTCTGAGGATGAAAAGCTTTACTCAGCTGAACCTAGGTGCCTAACTGCTGCTGGATCGCTCTCCAAAACTACGAGGTAAACTGCGTACCCCAATCAGAGATAATAGATACTAGCACCCCATGAAGACGAACAATCTCCCTAATGTAAATCTCTACTAACCTCTCCGATGAGTAGGAGACAGATACTGGAATAAAGTGTGCTGACTTGGTCAGCCTATCAACAATGACCCAAATAACATCAAATTTCCTCCGAGTCAAAGGAAGTCCAGTAACGAAGTCCATAGTGATCCGCTCCCATTTCCACTCGGAATTTCAATCCTCTGGAATACACCACCAGGTCTCTGGTGCTCATATTTCACCTGCTGACAATTTAGACACCGAGCGACATACACAACGATATCTTTTTTCATTCTGCGCCGCCAATAGTGCTGTCGCAAGACTTGATACATCTTCGCGGCGCACGGGTGAATAGAATACCGCGAACTATGGGCCTCTGCTAAGATCAACTCTCAAATCCCTTCGACATTGGGCACACAAACTCGACCCTGCAATCTCAATACTCCATCATCATCTAGATTTACCTTTGTGGCATCTCCCCGTTGTACTATATCTCTCAAATCACGCAAAAGAGGATCATCAAATTGCCTCTCACGGATACACTCTAATAGAGAAGAACGAGCGACCGTGCAGGCTAACACCCTGCTAGGCTCAGAAATGTCTAATCTCACGAACCGGTTGGCTAAGGCCTGGACATCTAGTGCTAATGGTCTCTGACTGACCGGAATGAATGCAAGACTATCCATGCTGGCAGACTTTGTACTCAATGCATCGGCCACCACATTGGCCTTACCTGGGTGATATAAGATAGTAACATCATAGTCTTTAAGCAACTCTAACCATCTCCGCTGTCGTAGATTCAACTCCTTTTGCTTGAACAAGTACTGTAGGCTTTTGTGATCAGTGTATACCTCACACATCATATCATATAGATAATGCCTCCAGATTTTTAAAGCATGAACCACTGCTGCCAGCTCAAGATCATGAACTGGATAATTCTTCTCATGTATTTTCAATTGTCTCGAAGCGTAAGCAATAACCTTACCATCCTGCATCAATACCGCTCCAAGCCCCGTACGGGATGCATCACAGTAAACTGTATAAGGCCCTGCACCCGTAGGTAGTATCATCACTGGTGCTGTAGTCAAGGCTGTCTTGAGCTTCTGAAAGCTCGCCTCACACTCATCTGACCACTTGAACTGGGCACCCTTCTAGGTCAACCTGGTCATCGGGGCTGCAATAGAAGAGAACCCCTCTACGAACCAACGGTAGTAACTTTCTAATCCCAAGAAATTCCAAATCTCGATCATTAAAGCTGGTCGAGGCCAATTCTTGACTACCTCAATCTTATTTGGGTCTACCTAAATACCCTCTACTAATATAATATGACCCAGAAATGCAACCGAACTCAACCAAAACTTACATTTTGAAAACTTGGCATATAGATGATTATCCTTCGGGGTCTGAAGAACCACTTTGAGGTGCTGCTCGTGCTCTTCCTGGCTGCGGGAGTATACCAGGATGTCATCTATAAAAACTATCACGAACAGATCTAAGTAAGGCCTGAATACCCGATTCATCAATTCCATGAATGCTGCTGGGGCATTGGTCAACCGGAAGGACATGACCAAGAACTCATAATGACCATATCTCATGCGAAAGGCTGTCTTAGGAATGTCATCCGCCCTGATCTTCAGCTGATGGTAGCCTGACCTCAATTCTATCTTTGAGAACACCCTCGCTCCTTGGAGCTGGTCAAACAAATCATCAATCCTCGGCAGTGGATACTTATTCTTTATTGTTACTTTGTTCAATTGCCGGTAATCAATACACATCCGCATCGAGCCATCTTTCTTCTTTACAAATAATATAGGTGCTTCCCAGGGGGAAACACTGGGCCTGATAAAGCCCTTCCCAAGAAGGTCTTGCAACTGATCTTTCAACTCTTTTAACTCCGGCGGGGCCATATGATAGGGTGGAATAGAGATGGGCTGAGTGCCCGGTGCCAGATCAATACAGAAATCAATATCCCTGTCGGGTGGCATGCCCGGCAAATCTGAAGGAAAAACCTCAGAAAACTCCCGTGCAATAGGGACTGACTCAATGGAAGGAACCTTTGCGCTGGAATCACGAACATAAGCCAGATAAGCTAGACACCCTTCTCAACCATGCGTCGAGCCTTAACATAGGAAATAACAGTGCGAACGGAGTGGCTTGAGGTACCTTTCCACTCTAGTGGGGGTGATTCTGGCAAGGCCAAGGTCACAGTCTTGGCATGACAATCTAGAATAGCATGGTATGGGGACAACCAGTCCATCCCCAATATGACATCAAAATCCACCATATCCAAAAGCAATAGATCAACATGGGTCTCAAAACCCCCAAAGATAACTGCGCACGAACGATGCACCCGGTCGACCACAATGGTGTCACCCACTGGTGTAGACACATAAACTGGAATATCCAGAGCATAGCTAGGCACGGCTAAATACGGTGCAAAGTAGGAAGACACATATGAATATGTAGATCTAGGGTCAAATAATACCGAAGCACCTCTATCACAAACAAGAATGGTACTTGTAGTCACAGCATCTGATACCTCTGCCTCTAGCCTAGCTGGTAAAGCATAAAATCGGGGATCAACACTTCCCATCTGAGCTACATCTCTGGGACGGTCATCCACTGGCTGACCTCTACCTCTGACGGGACGTCTCCACCTCTACGGTCTCGACCTCCACCTCTACGATCTCTACCCCCGCCTCTGGCTGGCTGGGCAGGCTGTGGGTCAGCTGGTGCCTGAATCATGGGACAAGGGCCCCGCTGCTGAGTGTTGCCCGTCGCTCGGGGCAGAACCTAACAAAGTGACCTGGGTCACCACAACCGTAGCAACTCTTAGGCTGATGGGGCTGCTGGCCCTGACGACCTGAATGGCCTCCACGAACACTCTGAAGAGGATGAGCATTAATAAGAGGCTGATCTGAATATTGCCCACGAAACCCACGATCACCTGGTCCACCCTGTGATGCCTGAAGGGCAGAATGGAAAGGCCTGGAAGACTGGCCTCTGTCAAAAGATTTTCTGCCACCAGAAGAAGAACCACTAAACCCGCCTGAATAACGAGGCCTCTTGTCTGAAGAATAACCACCTCCCCTAGCAAGAGCCATCTCAACTCTACGTGCTGCATTAGCTGCCTCCTGAAATGAAATATCACTCCCCACTCCCATAGCCATCTGAAGTCTAATTGGCTGATTAAGCCCATCTATGAACCTGCGGACCCTCTCCCGCTCTGTGGGAAGTATCACCACTACATGACGAGCCAAATCAACAAATCTCGTCTCATATTGAGTGACCGTCATAGTGCCCTGCTGGAGGCGCTCAAACTGCCTCCGAAGTGCATCTCGCTGAGTAACAGGGAGAAACTTCTCCAAAAATAACTCTGCAAACTGATCCCATGATAAAGCCGGGGACCCCGCTGGTCGAGTCAAACAATAATCCCTCCACCAAGTCTTGGTGGATCCTGAAAGCCTGAATGTACAGAAGTTAACTCCATTGGACTCCACGATCCCCATAGTCTTGAGAATCTCATGGCAACTGAATAAGAAATCCTAAGGATCCTTTGATGTGGCACCGCTGAAGGTAGTGATAAATAGCTTGGAGAACCGATCAAGTCTCCAAAAACGAATCAGAAGTCATGGCCGCTCCATCACCTGTATGAGCTGTGGTACCTGACTGAGTGGCCACAGCTGGCTGAACCACTGGTGCCTGAGGCTGAGGAGCTACTGGCTCCGGAGTACGAGCAACAGGAGTCTGGGCCCCTCCTCCAGCCTGAGAAGCGGCTGGTGCAACTGATAATAAGCCTGCTCTGGCAACGCTGTCCATAAATCCCGCTATCCTGACCAAAGCCTCCCGATGATCCGAGGTAAATAAAGCCTCTCCTGGGACCTGAGCTTGGCCCACTGGAGTTGCTGGGACTGGAACCTCCTCGCCAATCTCAATATGGGGCTCCACCTCTGGAGTAGCTGCCGGGGGCTGAGCTCCGCCCCTACCACGGCCTCTGATACGGCCTCGGCCCCTGCCCCTCACGGGAGCTGCCTGGGGCTCAGGCTGCTGATCAACGGATGAAGAAGCGCGTGTACTCACCATATGCGAAAGGACATAGTAGAAATTCAATCAACATTTGAGGAACAAATCGCACGACAAGAAAGAACAAATGAGAGACTCTTTCCTAACTCAATAGAATCTGGAGGACAAGTACAGACGTATCCGTACCTATCCTTCAATCTCTACTAAGCTTGTTCGTGAGTGGTGAGACCTATGTAACCTAGAGCTCTGATACCAACTTGTCACGACCCGGATTTTCCCACAACGTCGGGATCGTGATGGCGCCTACTCATGATAGCTAGGCAAGCCTCTTTATTCACACTATCCGGTTTTTAACAATATTTCATATTCAATTTAACAATCAAAACCATAACCTTAATTAAACAAGTGCGGAAGACTTTATAAAAATAGTAATAAGCAGTTTTCAAAGCGAAATAGTACTGAAATCCTCTACCCAAGACGTGGAGTCACCAACTCACGAACTACTACTGAATACTACACATAAAAGTATGAAAGAAATATAACATAATCTGTTTGTATCGGAACAAAGAGACTACATCTAGTAACATAAGTAAAGGAAGAGACGCCGGGCCTGCGGACGCCTGCAAGCTACCTCGGTCTCAAATATGATCAACTTCCACGCGAACTGCTGCTCCTGATCGAAACCTGGACATGTGCAAAAATGCACAGAAGTGCAGTATCAACACAACCGACCCCATGTGCTGGTAAGTGCCTGGCGTATCCCGGCGAAGTAGTGACAAGCCTAGGACCAAACACCCACATAAACCTGTGCAGTTCTATATATATGTATACCGCAAGATAACGAGAAATAAACAAGTAATAACCCAATAAGGAATATCTCAAAAGAACTCAACAATTAAGAACAGTTAATAAGTCCACAAGGAAAACAAAGTATAATGGAAAAATAATTAATATCAAGTCAAGGAATAGCAAGTAGTTGCACGGCATCACCCTTCGTGCTTTTACTCGCATCCTCACCGAATAAGCAAATAAAGTGCACGGCATCACCCTTCGTTCTTTTACTCTCATCCTCACATCCATGGTACGGCATGATCCTTCGTACATGGTTCAATAACAAGGCACGACATGATCCTTCGTGCATAATCAATAAAACATGGCACGGCATTAGCCTTCGTGCATAATCAATAACAAGGCACGACATTAACCTTCGTGCATAATCAATAACAAGGCACAACATTAAACTTCGTGCATAAACAATAAAACAAGGCACGACATCACCATTCGTGCATTATCACTCTTCCTCACCCAAATAACAATTACAGTTAAGGGCAAAGAATGAAACAACAAATCATGAACCATCCCTGCAAGGGACACGATAATCAATATCTCACTTCACAACAAGTCCCGACAAGGGAGAACAATAACAATTCTACAACCCGGTATCTTCAAATATGTCTCACAACAAGTATTAACAACGACTCACGGTCATGCTAGACGCCAGTGTAGAGATGCTCATCACCACAGCCCATACACCGCACTCGATCACATAACACATAGCACATAATCCTGTTACCTCAAGCTAGGATAGAACAAACACTTACCTCGAATGTTTACGAATAATTCAATCCGTGGCAATGCCCTTTCCTTTCAAATTTGGCTCTAATCCAATCGTATCTATACAGAATTGATTTAATATCATCAATACTACTCAAAAAACTAATTCATAAGGCCAATTACAACTTTTACAACATTCTGCCCGGAATAGTGAATATCGACCCCGGGCCCATATAGTCGGAACTCGGGGTTCGGACCAAAATCCAATTACCTATCCCCCCACGAGTTCAAGTATATGATTTATTTCAAAATCGGACCTCAATTCGAGGTCCAACTACCCAATTCATGAAAACCCTATATTCTACCGAAAACAAGAAATTCTACAATGAAAACCTTTGATTTCTATTGAAAAACATGTTTAATGTTGTTAGGAATTCAAAGAATTAAGTAAAAAGTGACTTACAATTGCTTTGAAGAAGAGGGAGTTCGTGAAAAATCGCCAAGGGAGGTTTTTGGGATATGAAATGTGAAAAATGGAGCTGGAAATCGTGATTTACAGGTCTCTGTGTTCGCATTTGCGAGCATGGGTTCGCAATTACGAACCCCAACCAATTTCTGGAGTTTGAAAAAATAAGCTAAGGATGGGAAGTTCGCATTTGCGAACTTTTGTTCGCATTTGCGAAGCCAAGGCAAATTCTGGGGAGTTCGCATTTGCGAACAAGGCTGGATCAAGGGCCTTCGCATTTGTGACATTTTAGTCGCATTTGCGAAGATATGCCTTTTACTGAAGGCCTCACATTTGCGAGGTATTGTTTGCATTTGCGAACCCCTTCACTCCCCTGCCATCTTCGCATTTGCGAAGATTGGTTCGCATTTGCGAACCAAGGCCAGCCTGGGGACATCTCACAATTGCGAGAAAGTCTTCGCAATTGCGAAGCCAACAACTGGGTGAAAAACCAGCAGTGTTAAAATTCAGAAATTGATCCAACGGTCTATCAAATCTCTACCCGAGCCCCCCGGGCTCCAAGCCAAACATGTACAAAACATCAAAAACACATTACGAACTTGTTCGTGCGATCACATCGCCAATATCACCTCGTTTTCATCAAATCAAGCCTCGAATTCATGATTTCCATACTTTTGGTTTTCAAAACTTTCAAACTTGGAACTCAAGGTCCAAATATCAAACGACATCCGAATGTCACCAAACTTTGCAGAAAGCACATATATAATATTTAAGACTTGTACCGGGCGTCGGAACCAAAATACGAGCCCGATACCAAGGTCAATTAATTCATTTTCCTTTAATAATTACATCAAAAACAATTTCACGAAAAAATTCATAACTTGGCTCTAGGCCTCGGAATGCGACTCCGGACGCATGTCCAAGTCCCACATTTTCCTACGGACTTTTCGGGACCATCCAATCTCGGGTCCGGGTCCGTTTACCAAAAATGTTGATCGAAGTCAACCATATCAATCTTAATATCATTTTTTTCCAAATTTCTAATAGAATTCATATTTTCTATCACAAAAACTTTCCGGCTACATGCCCGGATCGTGCACGTAAATTGATGCAATATATAATGAGGTTTTGAAGGCCTCAGAAGCTCGAAATGATTAATAAAATAAGTGATGACCCTTTGGGTCGTCACAATATTGTTGATGTATTCTGTTGTGCACTTCTCAATCCCTTACCATCCACTTGAATGTAGCATGAGAAGATAAAAGAATTATTTGATATCCAGTATCTGATTCTAGTAATATCCTCATGGCGTAATTTAGTTGATATATATGCATGAGAAATAATGACTATATTGTTGTCTCGAGGATTTACTCCCATACATTGTGTGAAGTATGTTAAATTTCAATCAAATGAAACTAAACAGATAAACGCGTGATAATATCTAAACCGATACCAATCCATCTGATATTTTATCCGGTGGCTAGCGGGTTTATACATTTAAAAACAGATAATCGATAACCTAATATTTAAAAGTAAATAACTGCCCAATCCGTCCGATAAGCAACCTTAGTCGAGAGGGGAAAAAGGGAGGGAATTGCTATAATAAAATAAAAAAACTTTAGAGATGAGGGTTATTCATTTAGTATTTTTTATTTTTTCTTGTTGCTTTTCAAGAACGGACGTAATTTGCCACTGATTCCATATTTTTTGTATAGTTTGGCATTTTGGGCAGGAAAACGGGGAGATATGTTGGGTTTGGATTGGAAATATATATATATATATATATATATATATATATATATATATATATATATATATATATATATATCCACCAATACAAAGGCGCGTGATTATAATAGTTTTGATTAAAAATATATTAAAAATGAAAAAAGAAAGCAAATAAAACGAAAAAACAAAGAAAAAATTGCAAAAATTGAGAACTCACTCACCTCACGCCCTCCCTTCCCCTCTTTCTTCCACTATACTTCTAGCTGCTTCTCTTGCCGCGGGAAGTCGATCATTAAGCAAATTTACAGCAGTTTGAACCAACGAAACGAATCCAAACTCCTCCATTCCATTCCGTTTCAAACTGCTGTAAATTTGCTTAATGATCGACTTCCCGCGGCAAGAGAAGCAGCTAGACGTATAGTGGAAGAAAGAGGGGAAGGGAGGGCGTGAGGTGAGTGAGTTCTCAATTTTTGCAATTTTTTCTTTGTTTTTTCGTTTTATTTGCTTTCTTTTTTTCATTTTTAATATATTTTTAATCAAAACTATTATAATCACGCGCCTTTGTATCGTGGTTATATATATATATAAAGATTGGAATTGATGTATAATTTGATTAATTTGGAGACAAGAACAAAACGAAATGCCTAATACTAAAATCTTGATAATTGGTGAAGTCAAGTCTTCTCCAAAAGGACCTCCTTTCCTTACCTTCCAAGTTGTACATAATTGAGATAAGATATGATTAATTGGTCTATCTTTATTATTAAAAGTGACTGTGTCTTTTATATGTTTGGATTGAAATAGCTACAATGGGATAGGTATTCTTTTAATTTGATTGGTTTCCCGTTCTTTCCCATGCTAGTACTATTTATGATATTAAATTGATAATAATTGTCATTTTAGCACTTGAATTGTCATTATCTTGATGTGATAATTAAAATTGGGAGAAGGCTAATACTTAAATAGCTATAAGTTTTTAATATTAAAATTGAGTAGAGATTTATATCAAGTTATACACGCAAGTTTCTTTTGGTGTTTACTTAATCTTGTTCTGATTTTAAAGACCGCTCCATATAATATGATCTTTTTTCCTAGTAGGTTGAGATTGTCATCTTTTAAATATTTATAGCAAGAATAAGAGGTCTTTCTATGTTGCACGGACTCTCTAAAATGCTGCCGCACCCGTGTCGGATCCTCCAAAAATACACTACTTTTGGAGGATCTGACGACATTTTCGGAGTCGAAGCAACATAGCTTTCAACTAAATTAATTCCCTAAAATTCACAAACAATAAAATCCAATTATTGAAGCCTCTCTCTCATTGATTCTTGCACTTGCACATCAAGTAGCATCAAGTCTAAAGAAGGTGGGAATCTCTTCATTTTTTGTTGTCTGCCTTTATCTTAGTTTAACCAAACTTGGTAAAGTTTGACAATGCTTTTCTTTTTCCCAGCATGATTTATCTATGCAAAATTTTAAGTCAGTTAATGCATAGTACATGCACTACTGCAACATACATTAATATTTTGCAGCAGAAGTTGGAACTTTAGTGCGTGTGTATGTATAATATGTATCTGTGTATAAAATGAGAACAGAATGGCAGAATTATCCGTTACCTGTGCTATCGACGAATAACGATACTCTGACCAATTAATCGAGGTGCATGCAAGCTAAGGGAAAAATCTAAATCAGCTCAATACTCGGCAACAAACTGTTTCTTGTTTTTCTCTTTCTTTTCTTTTTGCAACGTATAGGAATAATATTATAGAATAGTGGGGGTTAAAGAATTAATCAATATTCATTTATCAAGAATTCAGATTAAAGTCTTGTTATAAAATGAGCCTTTACCAACCCATGTCGCCATTGATATGACGAATATTATACAAATAATTCAACGACAGGTTTGATGGTTTAAATGCAAATAATGATATAGCTGAGCTGGTATATCTTTACATAGAATAGAATATTATGCATATCGGTATGTTTGGAAATGGAAAATCCATACTTTATGTAGGTTATGAAGATACATTCTGTCATAGTGCAAATTGCAGCTATACTATTAATAGATTAGGCTATCTTAAAGAATTAAATAAAGAACTCCCTTCATTTGATTCTCTCTCCCAAAAAAAGAAAAAAAAAAGATATTCTCTTCACAAATGCAGATCACCTGATACATTAGCCAGTTCCTGAGGATTAAAATACCATAAACCTCAACAAATTTGGTAACTAATGATATATATGAGCATTATATATAGTTATCATCGTCATCCTGATGATGCATTGTGTGATTTCACTAATGATTTATTAGTTGTCTCCCTTTATTTTTTATTCTGCTACGTCAAACCACAACATAACAATCTTTTTGTTTAAAATAATGTTGTTGTTCGAATAAGCTTGTGTGTATCTCGATTATTTCACGATTATCAATCACCTTCCACTAAAGGTCTGGGTCCAAAGCCCCATTTCAAGCTTTTGAGTCCGTAGTCTGTTTAAAAAACCAAGTCAACCACCCAACTAAAGCTTATGTTCACAAGTGATCTTATACAAGTTGGCTATGTATTTTAAGTAGCTTGACCAACAAAATCCCAAATTAAATAACCACCTCCTGCTTTCCCTTGGCTGCCTGTCTATGTGACCACATGTCAAAATCATAAGAGAATTAGCCAAAACCACTGCAGAAGCGAGATGGTTAAAATCTTCTGCTCCTGGTTTACAGAAAGGGAGTTGCTTTTGATGTATAGTTTTAATTATCATGGGTCTGTAATACAAGGTAACGGGGATTGACGAAGGTGTTACTTATTGTATTGAAGTGGAGTGGATGAAATAGAGGCTTGCATCAGAAGTTTTGTATGATAAAAATGTGCCACCTAAACTTAAAGGCAAATTTTACAGAGTGTTGGTTAGGCCAACTATGTTGTATGAGGTTGATTGTTGGCCTGTCAAGAAATCTTGTTGGCACAAGTGAAGTTTGTTTTGATGATTGACAGAGGAATTCAAGCATTCCAAACACAATGCATACAGTCACAGGCAGATTCGAGCATAAGGGATACACACGAAGGAGATAAGACTAAGTTGTTATAACTGATATCTCCTGATCGAAAAGGTTGCATAAATGACAAGGAGAATGACTTCTTATTTGGAAAAAACTTTATCTAAGATAAAGGGTTAGAAGCTGCAGATAACTAGAAGTCTTCCACCAAGGAAGAGTATAGTACTGGAACTCTAGTTATTTCCTATTCTACTAATTCTATAAATTAAGGGATATTCTCGCTTTACAGGCATGTAGAAAAGTTGAAGTTAAATCTGAGTTGAGAGCAGAATAGCAATGCATTTTGCAAGCAATTCTTGTGTTATTCAAGTGTGCAAACCTGAAGCTACATAAACCAGATAGAAGAACGAGTTTCAAGTATCTGTCTTTTATTCTAGTTCCATTGTAGTATGTAATTTTCAAATTGTATCTTTCAGCTTTATCTAGAAGCAATTGTATTAGGTACTCCGAGTATTCAAGTTAGAGTTAACTTGAAGTTGTAGCAACAATTAGAGGCTGATTGTCACAACGAGATAAGGAGTAATCATTATGTTTAAAAATAGTTTTGTAAATTCTGTTTTGACTCAACGATTTAGTGAAGTGATGGGAAAAATCCTACGGAGTAGTATGTCATAATTTTTTCAGCTTTTGAGCTGGGTATTTTCCACGTAAAAATACTTGTGTTCTTTACTTTTCGCATTTATTATTTATGCAATAGTAGTATAAGGAACACATAGATGAACCAGCTCTTTATATAATCTGGGCACGCGAAAATTGGACACCACACAAATCACCCCTTCTTGTGTAGCATTGAAGTATAAAATATTAATTGGTATCAGAGCACGTTATCCTTGAATAGGCTTACACCTTAGGAGACGATCAACATGAGTGCACTATCTGAAAACTAGGAAGGACAATCCTCTACTAGGCAACCACTCTTTAATGGCAGCAGTACTCTGTCACGACTCGAAGTTCCCACCCTCGGAAGTCCTAATGGCGCCTACTAGTGAAAGCTAGGCAAGCCAATCAACTAAATTATTTGCCTTTTTTTCTAATTTTTTAATTCTTTAATAGTTATAAGCCAATAATTTATTTTAAAAAAACTTAACAAGCGGAATAATAATTTCAAGTTTAATAACAATGCTAGTACAATTCCATAACAAATCTACCCAAGATTGGTGTCACACTTCACAGACTGACTAAGAGTACTACAAATATGAGTCTGAAAGAAATAATAAAATACGGTCTCTTAGTTTACATAAAAGAACCACGAAAAAGATAGATAGATAGAGGGAGACGCCAAGGCCTACGGACGCCTGCAGGACTACCTCGAGTCGCCTGTTGATCAAGGAACTTCTCACTACGGTCTGAAATCTGTAGCACCGGGATCTGCACAAAAGAGTGCAAAGTGTAGTATCAGCACAACCGACCCCATGTGCTGGTAAGGGCCTAGCATAACCTGGGCGAAGTAGTGACAAGGCAAGGACCATACTACCAAATAAACTTGTGTAGATAAATAACGTACAACAAAAAATAAAATCAGAAATATATATTCCATAATAGGAGGGGGAAAACATGTTGCGGGAAATTATCAAATGACAATAGGAGGATAGCAGATAAATATAGGGAACACCATAACTCAACTGTCAATAAGAATCAGAATCAAACAAGTGCACAGCATCACCCTTCGTGCTTTTACTCTCACCCTCAACATAAAAGTTAATATAAACTGCACGACATCACCCTTCGTGTTTTTCCTGTCATCCTCACAATAAGAATAAATATAATCGGCATGAAATGGTACATTGTGTGGAACGACATCACCCTTCGTGCTTTACACTCTTCCTCACAAAATAATGATAATAATACACGGCATCACCCTTCGTGCTTTAATACTCTCTCACCAAAATCATGCATGACATCATCATTCGTGCTTAACACTCTTCCTTACCCAAACAACAACCACAAACAATAAGGGCAAGGAATAATTGAATTTATTATAAAAATCCCGGCAAGGGAACAATATCAAAGCCACAATATCCCGGCAAGGGAACAATTATGAGTACGTGATTTTTGCACCGGGCAAATCGTTCCAAAATTAAAATAAATATATTTTTGAGTGCAATTGTGTGCTTTGTTTGAAATTAGCTACACTTTGTGTGTTTGAATAATTAAAAATTAGAAAAATCAAAAAAAATAGGCTAGGTAATTACTTTGTCTAATGTTATTAGTTTTAAGAAGGAAATTAGCAAAAATAGTTCTCAATAGCGGAAATTAGAGAAAAATAGTAGAAAATTGCAAAAAATACTAAATAATTAGAGTAAGTAGGAAATTAGGTTTTTATAATATTCCATAAAAAAAAGAAAAAAATACAAAAGAAAATACATAAAAATAATTAAAAACCAGAAAATACAAAAATACATAGGAATAATGAAACTGGGCCAATTGAAATCCAATTGTTTGGCCCAGTGAATTAGCCCAAGTGAGTCAGCCCGTCTGATCTCAAAGGCCATTCAATCTCAGCCGTCTATCAGGCCTGATCCAACGGCCAAGGATACAGTCCGGATTAATTTAGAGATGAGGGTGAGATTCAATCTCCACCACTCGATCAGGTCGAATCTGACGGTGGGATTAATTGGTTGAAATTTTGGTTTAATTAAATAATTAAGAGTTGATCTGAGCCGTCTGTTTGGATGATCCAACGGGCGAGACATTTTGGTCTCATTGGTAACAAAACGGCACCGTTTAAGTAACGCACCTAACAGCCGTTGATCTTTATCAGATCAACGGTCGAGATTACCTCAACCCCCTCGCCTATATAAGGCTTCTGTCTGAGAGGGCCGGCCATTTTACACAATACTTAACCCTAGCCGCCCTTGATCATCTCTTCTCTCCCTCTTCATCTTCATCTTCACCCCTAAGAACCCTAGCCGACCATGGCGGTCACCGCTCTCTATGGTGGTCGCCGGTGATCTTTACCACCTCCTTTCATCTCCCTTGCCCTCTTCTCTTTCTTCTTCACCTCAAAACACCCAGAAACCCTAGAAAGCCAACCGTTCTCTGAAAACTCCGGTCACCGGAACTCCACCAGTGACCTCCTTCAAATCGAGAACCTCCGTCAAACCAATGCCAATCGATTCCCCTTGACCTGATCTATCACCCTACCCCAGTGGCTTCCCTCGAATCTGCCTGGAACTCGTCGAATATCCCAAAAGGTGTCGCCGGAAACCTAACTCCGGCGACTTCAAAACTTCAACCTTCAAAGATCCATTCTTTTACCCTTCCCAAACACCCAGTCCAAACCAAAAAACCTAAAAGACCCCGTCTTGAGAGCTAAAGCAGAAAACAGAAAAAAAATGAGAAAGGGAAAAACAAAAAGAAAGAAACAAAGGAAAAGGGTCAGAGAGTCTGTAAAAAGAAAAGAGCGAAAAGAGTAAAAGGGGAAGCTCAGGGGACAGGCCCTGCGAACTAAGTACCCTCACCCTTATGTGTCTGGATTTGCTTTCTTTTGTCTGTTTATTTTTATGATTTTCTTCTGTTTTGTTGTTTTTGTTGTTTTGATTTTTATTGTATCTTTGTTTATTTCTCTATCTTAAAAAAGACTTCTCTTGATTTGTTGGCTTGCAATATCATGACTATCCTTCTTTTCTGTTTCTTCGCATGATTAGTTTTAGTGAAAGTTTAGTTGTTTCCTTTCATTATGGTATCTTGTGGTTTGCTTCTCTGTTTTAAAAAATTTTGATATCCCTGTGCTTCTTCGTTTGCTGTTAGTATTAGGGTTCCTCATCTTGTTGATTTCGATATTTCTTCTGTTATTCTACATGTTTGATTCTGATACTATGTTTAGTTGTTTGTCTCTCATTCTCTTTCATCTTTGTATTAGATTGTCTTGTGTTAGTTTGCAATATCTTGACTGTTCTTCTTTCTGTGTCTTTGCATGTTTAGTCTTAGTGAAAGTTTAGCCGTCTCTCTTCATCTCTTATATCAGAGTTATCTTGTGCTTAATCTGGGTTTGCTTCTCTGTTCTAGAGATTTTCACATCCTTTGTTTACATTTTTGGTTTTCTTATTTTTCAACATCCCTTCTGTTTGTTTTAGTGCAAGAATAGTCTCGTTTCATATCACCTCTTATGTGCTTTCATCCGCTAAATAAGAATGCTAATCTGATTTTGCTTTTCTTCTGTCACTTTTGCATGATGGATTTAGGGATGATCTTCATTGCTTCTTCATGTCTCTCCTATTCCCCATCTTCACTTTTCACATGTATACATCAAGCTAGGGTTGGTACTTGAAAATGAATTCTGATTACCATGCTTATGTTATTCTGAGCCATGTTGACTGTTTTATGAGAGTCTGTGCTTATATATGTAACTGTGCCATGAACCTTAAAGGTTCTGAAGTTTTTCAAACTATCATATGACTTGAACTGGTAGTAATTAGGTCTGAATTGACATGAATTCATACTGTATCACATGTAGTCTGATGATATGAGTTAATTGACTGAAATTCAACCATATCAATTGTTTCCTCTGAGTTTGAGTTGATTAATGCATGTTTATTTGATCATATGTGTTCCTGTATGCAATGCATGTTGAGAATGATTAAGTTTTGCTAGTTTTTGCTTCTTATGAATGTCTGATTAATTGTTTGAACTTTAGGGGAATTGGTTATAGCTGCTAGTATTATGTTTCATGAAAATGGCTAGTTTTAAAATAGGTTAAAACTGAAAATGAACAAAATATGCTATAAGTTTAATAATTGACCTAAGAGTGGTCAACTTTGCAAAGATTGACCAACTCTATAAGGTCCCAACACACTGACCCACTTCAAAAGGGGCTAGTTGTGCAAAAGATTGGTTGAGTCTGCAAATGCAGACTCACCAAGGCTCATTTGAGCCTTGAACATTAAAGTGGCCAGGCCTGCAAAGGTTTTGGGCCCAACTATGTTCAGTAATTGGGCTTCAATTGCCCAGGCTAAGTCCCAACTTGAGACCGGCCATTAGTTTAATAGTTTGATTGCTTTAATTAAGCAGGCTAGTCCTGCAAATTAGTTTAATTAACTTTAATTGAACAAAGATAGGTTATTAGGCAATAATTGACCTAAGAGTGGTCAACTTTGCAAAGGTTGACCAACTCTATAAGGTCCTAACACACCAGCCTACCTCAAAAGGGGCCGGTTGTGCAAAATGGCTAAGTCTGCAAATGCAGACTTGCCCAGGCTCTTTTTTGAGCCCTGAACATTAAAGTGGCTAGGCTTGCAAAGGCTTTGGGCCCAACTATGTTCAGTAATTGGGTTTAATTACCCAAGCTAAGTCTCAACTTGAGACTGACTAGTTTTTAAATAGTCGTATATAGTAATAAGGCAGGCTAGTCCTGCAATTAGCTTAAAATTGAAATAAGAGGTCTTAATTAACTGAAGCTGAACTAAAAGAGGCTAAAAGTGAAATAATTCACTACAGTAGAACTGGCCAGCTCTTAAATACCAATGCAAGGGCTGGCCATTAGTGAAATAAGTCCCCAAAATGCTAAAACCTGACCTAGGTAGGTCGGGAAAATCAGCAGTATCCTTAGGGGCATAATTGGAAACCAAATTGGTAAAATAGTGAATAGTTTGAAACATAAGAGGGTAAGGGAGTCATTTGTACCCCTGATTTCTGCAATTTTGCAGAGATTTAAGGGTATAATGGTCTCCCTAAAAAGGAAAATCAGTAAAAATCCCTAACCCTTAAGGTTACATTGGTAAAAGACCCATAAAAGGAATCTTTGGAACCTTCCAGCACATGCTGGAAGGGTTTCTGTTAACAGAATTTGGTGTCTAAGTGAATTTGTTATAATTTTAAGAGGGGGAGAAGTGGGATTTAATCCCATACTTTCTCCCCAAGTCTCAGCCTTGGCACATGCCTATAAATACTCCCAAAAAGAGTAGAAGAGGGGCTGGATTTTGATAAGAAAAGTTCAGAGAAAAATACTAATATAGCAGTAGTGTTTCTGAGGTTTTTCGAGTGAGAACTTGTTGTTTTCTTCTGATTTTGGGGTTTCTTTGCTCGAATTTGGTCTGGATTTCTATTTTCTTTGCTGTGGGATTCCTGTTGCTGTTGCTGTGGTTTTCCTTATTCATTGACATCCAAATTCCACTGTTGCATTGCTGTTTAAGTCCACTGCTGTCTTACTTGCCCATCCCTTAGAACTCATCGGCTTCACTTTGTTGATTCAGGTACCTTTTCTGTTCGAATGGAGCTGTAACGATTGAATTGCTGAATGAAAAATGAAGTTCAAGTGTCAAATTATATCTGTTTTTGTATCTTTATCTTATTCTTTTCGTTTATAGTTTAGTATAGTTCGATCTAAATTTTATGTAGTGTAATATGTATAAGTATAGAAAAACACAACAAAAACAGTGTAATAGTTAATATATTAGTGATAGCAGTAGTGTAGTAGTAGTAGTAGTAAGTAGTAGATCATTTAGCTAAGTAGATAAAACTCACTAAAAAGGCTAAATAACCATGGACTGAATTGATAATAACTCTCCCAGTAGTAATATTGAACGACTCATATAGCAAGTCGGATCTGCGAATCAATACTCTCGATTAGTCTGGGTTAAAAGAGAAACAAGTAAGATTGAGGTAATAACTCGATTAAAATTGGTATGTGAATATCAAATAGGCTTGACTCATATCAATATCAGTAGCTAATCACACACTTGAATCTGCTTTAAAAAGGAAGAATAGTAACAGAAACATGAAGTAATTCGCAGTTGGTTTAGGATGTTGAATGAGTATAAGTTAAGGTTAATCCATCAAAACAACCATGTATATAGGCATCACTGAATCACTCGACTTCAGATACTCGGGTCCCCTTGAAATAAGTAGTCAGGTTGTTTAAGTCGTGTATTCATATAATTAAATCATCTGGTGTTAATTGCTAGTTAGATAACTTGCCATTTTTAAGTATATCAGCTCTTTAGAGAAATAGGAGTATAGAAGTAATTAGCATTCATATGCATCTAGTTATTTTAGCTTAAAGTTAACAGGAAATGTATTGTACAAGGATTTTAACCTCCTGATAAATAAAAATGAAATTGATTTGGTTTTGTTCTTTAATTCTGAGTACGTATTATTGTTGTGAATTTTGTATTCTGTTATTGTTACATCAATTTGGTCTGGGCCTGCCTAATGGTGTGGGCCTGGACCATGTTCATACTGCTGGGCTGGCCATGGTATGCCCAAATTAGGTCTGGTTCTTTAAGAACCTGGACCTATTGTTAATGTAATAAAGCCCATTCTGGAAATCCAGGCCCCAATAAATAACAGAAACTCGACAGGGCCTGGAATGCTTAGTAAAAACGATTAAGGGAAAAAACATAAATAGAAAAATATAGTATACACCTCTTAGGATTGGGACTCTAAAATTAAATCGGGACGAGCCTCGCACGACACCAAACAGCGGGGCTCCCTTTTAGTAATGAAATAATGTATGTAATAGATCCGGAGAGGCTAATAGCGAATTCCATAGCCTCTCCCAAAGGATTTAAAAGTCGATAGACGTTATTTAGGGCACTATTTAACGTACTTTCCTATGAACGAGTGTGCACTTGGTGCGACTCAAATCCAAATCCCGGCAAAGCTGAAATACACCGAAAGTCACAAGCGTACTGGTTGCGGTGTGACTCGAGGCGTATTTTTGCGATGCCGCAAATTTCATAAAAAATATTAAAGTAAAAAGGCACTATTTGTTGTTAAAATCTATGTTGAGTCAAACAAGAGTCGGGAACGACAATTGAGCGACCGTGCTAAAACCACGGAACCCGGGAATGCCTAACACCTTCTCCTGGGTTAACAGAGTTCCTTATCCGGATCTTTGCTTCGCAGACATTTTTAAAAGAGTCAAATTCCTCGGATTCGGGATTAACCGGTGACTTGGGACACCATTATCTTCCCAAGTGGCGACTCTGATTAATCTCAACAAAATCCCGAACCGATTGTCCTTTAATTGAAAAAACTCCTTCCTCTATGCTATTATATCCGTTTCGGGTATTCGAGCGTCGAGGTATACCCTACAAGCGTATTTATATGCTTTTTCCCGAAGTGGGGTGGTAAAAAAGGAGGTGTGACAACAATATCAAAACAACAACATCCCGGTAAGGGAAAAATACCATAATCCTCTTTTCATTTTTACATTTACCTCACATTTTGAGCCAATACTCTATGAAGTTCAGTTGCCAATTATAGTTTCACAT
The DNA here is from genome assembly GCA_032618575.1 of Nicotiana noctiflora. Classification (NCBI taxonomy): domain Eukaryota; kingdom Viridiplantae; phylum Streptophyta; class Magnoliopsida; order Solanales; family Solanaceae; genus Nicotiana; species Nicotiana noctiflora. Next base: position 135,204 of record JASVEL010000745.1, read on the forward strand.
ATCACTTTGCAACTCAAGCCAACGCTCTTCAATATACAAATACCAATATTCTTTCTACAAACCTTGCTCAAAAATAGCAATCACCACATTAAATATGAATATTACAAATGAAGTCACATTAATTACAACATAAGACTAACGAGAAATCTTGACACCAGCATATAGATACTCGTCACCACGCCTATACGCCATACTCAACAAATAACACATAGCATATAAGAGCAAACTCATATTCCCTCAAGCTAAGGTTAGACCAAACACTTACCTCGATGCCACAAACATAGTTCAAACCTCAACTATTACTTTACCTCTTGATTCCATCACTAATTCGCTCGTATCTAGTTACAAGTTACTTAATTATATCAATAAATGCTAAATAAACCAATTCTAATGCATGAAAATAAGTCTTCTAAAGTTTTTCCCAAAAAGTCAAAAATTGACGGTCCCATGTGGTCAAAATCCGAGGTTCAAACCAAAACCTGACTACCCATTCATTCACGAACTCAAATATATAATTTATTTTTGAAATTGGACCCCAAAAAGAGGTACAAATCAGCAAAATTTGAAAAATTTAGGTTCTACCCAAAAACACCCAATTTCCCCATAAAAATAATTGATTTTGAGTTGAAATCATGTGAAAAAGATGTTAAGGATTGAAGAAAACTAGTTAGAAATGACTTACAATAGATTTGGAGAAGAAGAGCATTTGAAAAATCTCCCTAGAATGTTTATGTTTTGAGAAGATATGAAAAATGGTTAAATATGCGTCTAAGTGTGGATTTACTGGTCTCCGATGTCGCAATTGCTACCAGGGTTCCCAATTGTGAACCCAGGGATCTACTAAGCTTGTATTTGCGAACAAAATGTCGCATTTGCGACCAAGCCAGTTTTCAGGTCTTCTTCGCATTTGCGATAGAGTTGTCGCAAATGCGAAGTTGCATTTTCGATAGAGGAGTTGCATTTGCGACGACTAGCCTCAACAGGGGACATCGCATTTGCGAAAAAGTGCTGGACTAGGCTATTTCCCATTTGTGACATAGCCTTCGCATTTGCGATCCATGTTTCGCAAATGCGAAGCCTGCAGGCCTGCAACACACTAGTTCAAATCTATAACACTCTTAAGTCTAAAATTTCACTCCTGGCCTATCCAAAACTCACCCGAGCCCTCAGGGCTCCAAACCAAACATGTACACTAACTCAAAACCTCATATGGACTCGCTCGTGCATTCAAATCACCAAAATAACATCAACAACTAGGAATTTAGCATCAAAATCATGAAATCAAATAAGAACATCAAATTTTTTAATTTTTTCAAATAAGGTCTTGTTCACACCATTTCAATTCCGTTTCTTACCAAATTTCACATACTCAACTTAAATCACATATAAGACATGTTCGGGGCTCCAGAACCAAGATACGAGCCCGATACCATCAAATTTCAAACACATTTCATTTTCAAAAACTCATGTATTTTTCAGAAAATAATTTTCTTTAAAAATTTATTTCTCGGGCTAGGGACCTCGAAATTCGATTCCGGGCATACGACGAAGTCCCATATTTTCTTACGAACCTCCCGGGATCATTGGAATACGGATCCGGATCCGTTTACTCAAAATATTGACCGAAGTCAACTTAATTTCATTTTAAAGGCAAAATTCCTTATTTTCCACAATTTTTCATATAATGGCTTTCCAGCTACGCGCCTAGACTATGCACGCAAATAGAGGTGAGGTAAATAGGAGGTTTTAGGCCTTGGAACACTAAATTATTTCTAAAACAAGTGATGACTTTTTGGGTCATCACATACTCTTGGTGAAAAAACAAGATGAGAGATCACATTATAGGAGAAGATTATATGCTATGGGACATTGTCACTGATGGTCCACTAGATACCTTGAAGAAAAATGCTGAATGAGTAGATGTGCCAAATACAAGATCAGATTACACTGTTGAGGACTAGAGGAATTGGGAGAATAATGCTAAAGCCAAGAAATGGCTTGTTTGTGGACTTGATCCATATGAGTACAACATAATCCAAGGTTTATGCTACTGCTAAGCAAAATTGGGACACACTTCAAGTGGCTCACAGAGGAATACCTGATTCACGTCCAAGCAACGGTCGTAGTCAATATAACTTGGTTTAATAAGTCCAAGATCGATCCCACAGAGAATTAACCTACCAATTGCAACTTTCACAACCCCAAAAGTACTTCCGAATCAAGTTCCCAAACTTTGAATATATCTTTGTGTGTTTTCGAACAACTACTTTGCAAGAATTAAAGAATGCTTTAAACGAAAGAATTGAATATTGAATAAAATAATATAGAGAAAGACTAAGGTATTGATTTCCCCTATTGATGGAATCCCTTATCGTTATGCTCATACAAATTGTTAATATATTCTATCAATCATGAACGCTATGTGTATCATAACCCTCTCCCGAGCAATTACAATAATTTACTAGTGCACTCTCCCGAGCTACCCTAGCTAGCTTTAATTTGAATAGTTCACTTTAGATTGCACCCAAGACTTCGTTATTCCTAACCCCGTCTTTACGCCTAAAATTATAGATTCCTCTAATAACCTAGGTGTGGTGTTGTTCAACAATAAACCTAAATATGCACTCTTTTCCAAGTTATGCACACTAAATAGGCACCGCTAATCGGGACGTCTACCAATTAACTACAATAAGAATGAAGTTGAACAAATAGAAATCTAAGTCACAATTTGTAATCACATAAACGATAAGTTCATCTATCAATAAGTTCCATCAAAACCTTAGAAAAGAATTTAGCTACTCATGCTTGAAGAAACAAAGATAATAATTGAAATCATAAAGAATTGCTTGATAAAAAAATAAAGAAAGAGTTTGAGAGGAATCTCTCCTACTAAGCCTTGCAAAAGTATTGAAGAAATAAAGTACATGCCTCTATGGGGCAAACTAGGAGTTTATATAGAGGTTTTAGGGCTTAAAAACTAAGTTTGAGTCCAATTGGGATTTGCTGCAGCGGTGACTTCCGCGGTTCGTTCGCGGCCGCGGACGGACCGCGAACAGTAAAACTTCAGAGAGCCAGTTTTTCCGCGGTTCATCCGCGGTCGCGGAGAAACCGCGGTTTTTAACCCTGTTCCGTTGCGAATTTGGAAAAACTCAAAACATGAAAGTTGTAGCCCTTTGAATCATCTTTCCAACCATATATTATGTAGCCAAATTGGAGATCTGAGCGAAATGTTATGTCCAATTTACTAAACAGTGCACAATATGCCTCATCCATTCTTCGCTTGTTCTACACTTATCAAATTTGACCCCCGAACTCGATCCCGGCTTAATTCCTTGAGCTTTTACTCAGACTTCAAAGCTCCAAATCACTTAAATTCATTCCATAACATCCATATAACTCGGAATCACACCTTCTCGGCTACTTTCAACATAAGTTCTTGACTTGTACCACATTTTGGCCTTTTTCACCATCTTTTGACTCCAAAACTTGCTATTTTAGTCTTCATTAGCTCAAGTGTACCTATAACACACTAAGAACACTAATAAAAGCATTTGTTTCATCATAAACAATATCAAAACAATAATAAAGCGTGATTATTTAGGGCATAAATATAGTCAAATTCACCTATTATCAATACCCCACACTTAAACGTTTGCTCGTCCTCGAGCAACCTTAATCACACTTTAGGCCAATTTTATTTATGTCTCCCCCAAATTATATCACAAAAGCTATTTTTCATGATCAACCTAAGATATGTATAATCTTTACTTAACCGCAAATTCTCATGCCCGCACATTATTACTTACTCTACTTATTACCAAAAACTTGCAAATTCACCTTCTTCCTTTTGAATTACATGCCCTCACACAATTTATTGAGAGAAAATCCCACACATTAACCATTCAAATACATGGAACTTATAAATGTTGAAAAAAATTCACTCACTCTCAATAAAGAACATTCGTATGAATACAGACACACCATAGGCTTGCCCCTAGTGTAATACTCCACTAATCGAGTTATTCAATCATAGATCAAGAGGTCTTTAAGGGTTGTAATGTTGGCTATGGGACGGGTAGGATACTTTTGGTTATAGTGACTAACCTCCCTAAGCACTTTTCTTTTCCTTTTTTACAACTTCCCTTTTCGTTTTCTTCCTTATGTCTCCCCTAAACATTCCTTCACCTTTAATTGCTTTTAATCCACATTTTTCTTTTGTTGGTGTAACTGGCCTTTCTAATTTTCATGTATACATTGATATAGCTCTTTTTCTCAAAATATCGTTTTCTTTTCATTATTTTTTTTTTCTCGTTGCTTTGCAATACATTTACATTATTTTGGCCAGTTCACTGTTTTCTACCATTCATTCTTGATTTTTCCTTTTCAATTTTCTTTCACCCCACACTTAATATTTTGCATATTCGTTACAATACAATTGCTTCTAGGAGGTAAAGTAGAACAAAATATAATAATTTGAAGAACATTTAAGGGTTATCAAAGAATAGGCTTTAAGCTCAAAGGGGTTAACTAAGATATAATGTACGGGTGAATTCATGTCTATTGATATATGGGGTTACACAAAGAAATGCCCCTATCCTTTCTACAACCGAATAACTTCTATTTCGCTTTGCAAACACACAAGGCAAGTTCTAGGCATCATGTACAACATACAATGTAAGTAAAAACCTCACACACACATGGCATACAACTCAATTGGAATCCGGTTTATCTACAAAGTCCTATCTATGTTCAAGCAAGAATTATTGTGCAATTTAAGGCATATTGAGATTCTACAACAAGCTTAGAAGATACATTCTCAAGTTCAATTTATGCTTTTGCAAATGTGCATATTCGGGGTTACATGTTGCCCTTTTACCTCTAATCCTAAGAAAAGAAAGGAAGAAAAGAGAAAAAATCTACCTAACCCGGTTCAAATAAAAACCCTTGGAAAAGAACCGTGGTCAAAAGAAAAACCAAGGGGGAGATGATACACTACCTAGAAAAGAAAATAAAAGAAAGAAAAATTCATACGTGGACTACTTCCCTCAAGAGTACTTGTCCTATATAGTCCGTCATCAGGAAGAGTCCTCTACTCATATTTTTGGATTTTTTTAAAATTTTCTGATTTTTTTTGTATTTTTATTATTTTATATTACTTACTACACTAATATATACATCATGTACAAGATAAGTTTCCCACCCCACACTTAAAAATATGCCATGTCCTCATGGCATAATAATACATGTATAGCACAGAAGGGTGAGACAACTTACCTGGGATCTACCCCGTGTCTAGCCACTTTATCACTTTCTTTTTCACCATATCCTTCAAATTCGGGTTCAGCCTTCTTTTGCATTTCCTAGAAGGTTTGTGCCCCTCTTCCCGGAGAATCTTGTGCATGCAGTATGCAAGGCTGATCCCCTTTATGTCTGCCATGGTCCACCCAATGGCAGTCTTGCATTCTTTTAGTACCTGTATAAGCTTTTGAGCCTGCACATCTAGCAAACCAGATGAAGTAATAGCAGGTAAAGTGGAGTTAGAATCTAGAAATTTATGCCTGAGATGAGATGGTAGTGGTTTAAGCTCCAGCTTTGGTGGCTCTTCTATGGATGGTTTTGCAGGAGGGGTCTCTCTTTTCTCTAAGTGTAGAGGCTCGAATTCAAGCTCTCTCTCCCAAAACCCCTTGCCTTCCAGAGATAGTACCCATTACGCTAAACTTTCACCATTTACCTCTTCCAAGTTCATCAGGCATGCTTGAAGTGGATCTTCAATGGTCAACTCTGCATCATCCTGTCTCCACTATCACATCAACCGCATCAATGAGAGAGCAATTTGCGAACTCACTAGGGCGCCTCATGGATTTTTGCACATTGAATATGATTTCCTCATCATTCAACCTCATCTTGAGTTCCCCAGTCTCACAATCAATTAGAGCTCTCCTGGTGGCTAGGAATGGTCTTCCTAAGATTATAGGAATTTCTTCGTCGACCTTGCAATCAAGGGCAACAACAACAACAACAACAACTACCCAGTATAGTCCCACAAGGTGGGGTCCGGGGAGGGTAATATGTAGACAAGCCTTACCCCTACCCAAAGGGTAGAGAGGCTGTTTCCAATCGACCCTCGGCTTAGAAAAGGAAAGGGAAAGCAACAACAAAAACAAAAACAAAAGAGCATTAGTAATTCCGGCAGAAATCGCATAAATAGTTATCTAAACATAAGAATTATACATAAAATGACATGTAATAATATCAAACAGTAACTACCATAAATAACTACCATAAGGGGGACACAATCCAATGCACGAATCATCTATGAGTCGCCCTGACAAGCCTCACCCCACCCCGGGAAAGGAGTACAAAAAAATTCTAGGGGCCCCTATCCTACAACCCTGATACTAGAATTCGTCGACCTTGCAATCAAGAATAACAAAATCGGCGGGAAACACGAACTTCCCAACCTTGATTAGCACATCATCTATAATACCAAATGGATGCTTAACCGTCCTGTCAGCAAGCTGTAAAAGCATAGAGGTGGGTCTGGCTCTCCCAATACCTAACCTCTTATAGATAACTAAGGGCATGAGATTAATGCTTGCCCCCAAATCACATAAAGCCTTAGTAAAGGCATAATTCCCTATAGTGCATGGGATGGTGAAGCTACCCGGATCAGATAGCTTCTCAGCAATGGGTCTGGAGACTACTGCACTACAAGTCTGGGTGAGTGTAACTGTGGCCAAGTCTTGGAAATCAAATTTCCGCGACATTAAATCCTTCATCATCTTAGCATAACCAGGCATTTCTTTTAAAGCTTCAATTAATGGAATGTTTACCTGGATTTGTTTGAGCATCTCGAAGAACTTTTTGTATTGTTCCTCTTTTTGGTGTTTGGCCAACCTTTGGGGGAATGGTGGTGGAGGCCTCTTCTTCCCAGTGACTTGGGATTTTTCTTTTTCTATCACTTTTTCTTCAACCTGCTGCTCTACCTGTTCGGCTACTTTTTCCGCTCCCTGTTGTGCTTCTTTATTATCAGCAATTGGCTGGACTGTGGCTTTTGTCAATCCTGTGGATTCATCTAGTTCAATGTGCAATGGCGTAGGTGTCTCAGCCTGTCTGTCAATATTTTCACTTTCATTCTCATCATCAAGATCTCTACCGCTTCTCAGAGTCACTGCCATTATTTGCTTTGGGATTTGGTCCTTTGGGTTCGTTTGTGTATCTGCAGGTAATGTCCCTTGAGGACGGTTGTTGAGAGACATAGCAATCTGCCCCATCTGTACTTCCATATTTTTGATCGCTGCATCATGTGCATCTATTCTTTCATTGGTTTTGGCATTTGACCCAATTACCTGCTGCATCATAGCTTTCAATTCTGCGAACCCATCGTCATGTCTACCCCCATGCTGTGGTGGAGGTGGATGATATCCCTGCTGCTGATTGCCGAAATTCTAAGCTCTAGGATATGGAGCCATGTTGTGTGGTGGCCTCATACCTGCTACATTAAATTGTGGCTGGGGAGGTCTGTACTGCATTGGAGCCTGTTGGTCCCAGTTTTGATTACCTTGTCGCTGTCCTCCATAGTTTGCCACATAGTTCATATCCTCATGCCGATGATGATGTTCTTGGTCTGCAGCCCATGGATTACCTATGGGTTGGCTAATGCAAGATGTGCATAAACCACCATTGGTAGTATCTACAATGTGAACTTGTTGCTTAACCCCTGATTCTTCCACCTTCTTTGTCAAGATGCTCATTTGTGTCAATAAAGTAGCCATGTTTTCCGCCATAGTGTTTGAAGGGTCCAGGGGACAGAGTGTACTACTGGTGTGATAGGAGCATTCCTGGACGTCCACCCGGAATTTTGAGCCATCTTGTCTAGCAAATTTTGGCCCTCTCTCCAAGTCTTGCTCAGAAAAGCCCCACCTGCTGAAGCATCTACAATATTCTTCATACTGTCTGAAAGTCCCATGTAGAACCTTTGACCCAACATCTGTTCAAGAATCCCATGGTGAGGACACATAACAAGCATGCCTTTGAATCTGCCCCAAGTTTCATGTAATGTTTCCATTGGTTTCTGTTTGAAGCTCACAATCTCATCAATTTGTTGAGCTATTTTGTTGGGTGGATGAAACTTGTTGTGGAATTGTTTGACTAACTCATCCCAAGTTGCAATGGAGTTTATTGGGAGTGAGTTTAGCCATATCTGTGCTGCTCCTGTAACTGAGAATGGAAAAAGTAGTAATCTGATAGCTTCCGGAGTTACATTCGGTTGCCTTTGTGTTTTGCATATTGATAGAAAGTTTTTGAGGTGCTGCCGTGGATCTTCAACCTGAGACCCAGAGAATAATCCCTTGTTTTGCAACAAGTGAAGCATGTTGTTGGTAATCTGGAAAGACTCACCTTGAATTGTTGGCACAACGATGGCAGTTGCCAAATTATCCACTGTGGGTTGTGCCCAGTCGAACAATGCACCTTCCTGTACCTCTTGTGCCTCTTGCATATTTAGCCCGGCTTGCTGGTTTTGAGCGTTCATGTCACCCATGTCGAAGTCTAGTTTGATTGGTTGTTGAGATTGTTGAATTTTTTTGATGGCTTTGTTACGTGCCCGAAAAGTTTGCTCGGGGTCTGAGAGTCCTTCAATTAGTTCTCCAGTCCTTGCAGATTTTCTAGGCATGCACCTGAATACCCAAATCAACAAACGTCAAAATATTCAATGTAGAGTGTAGAAAGAACCTGAATACACAAGAATCTTGAAGTTCTGGCAATGGCAATTGATAATTCCGTTAATTCCCCAGCAACGGCGCCAAAATTGATTCACGTCCAAGCAACGGTCGTAGTCAATATAACTTGGTTTAATAAGTCCAAGATCGATCCCACAGGAGAATTAACCTACCAATTGCAACTTTCACAACCCCAAAAGTACTTCCGAATCAAGTTCCCAAACTTTGAATATATCTTTGTGTGTTTTCGAACAACTACTTTGCAAGAATTAAAGAATGCTTTAAATGAAAGAATTGAATATTGAATAAAATAATATAGAGAAAGACTAAGGTATTGATATCCCCTATTGATGGAATCCCTTATCGTTATGCTCATACAAATTGTTAATATATTCTATCAATCATGAACGCTATGTGTATCATAACCCTCTCCCGAGCAATTACAATAATTTACTAGTGCACTCTCCCGAGCTACCCTAGCTAGCTTTAATTTGAATAGTTCACTTTGGATTGCACCCAAGACTTCGTTATTCCTAACCCCGTCTTTACGCCTAAAATTATAGATTCCTCTAATAACCTAGGTGTGGTGTTGTTCAACAATAAACCTAAATATGCACTCTTTTCCAAGTTATGCACACTAAATAGGCACCGCTAATCGGGACGTCTACCAATTAACTACAATAAGAATGAAGGTTGAACAAATAGAAATCTAAGTCACAATTTGTAATCACATAAACGATAAGTTCATCTATCAATAAGTTCCATCAAAACCTTAGAAAAGAATTTAGCTACTCATGCTTGAAGAAACAAAGATAATAATTGAAATCATAAAGAATTGCTTGATAAAAAAATAAAGAAAGAGTTTGAGAGGAATCTCTCCTACTAAGCCTTGCAAAAGTATTGAAGAAATAAAGTACATGCCTCTATGGGGCAAACTAGGAGTTTATATAGAGGTTTTAGGGCTTAAAAACTAAGTTTGAGTCCAATTGGGATTTGCTGCAGCGGTGACTTCCGCTGTTCGTTCGCGGCCGCGGACGGACCGCGAACAGTAAAACTTCAGAGAGCCAGTTTTTCCGCGGTTCATCCGCGGTCGCGGAGAAACCGCGGTTTTTAACCCTGCTCCGTTGCGAATTTGGAAAAACGCAAAACATGAAAATTGTAGCCCTTTGAATTATCTTTCCAACCATATATTATGGAGCCAAATTGGAGATCGGAGCGAAAAGTTATGTCCAATTTACTAAACAGTGCACAATATGCCTCATCCATTCTTCGCTTGTTCTACACTTATCAAATTTGACCCCCGAACTCGATCCCGGCTTAATTCCTTGAGCTTTTACTCAGACTTCAAAGCTCCAAATCACTTAAATTCATTCCATAACATCCATATAACTCGGAATCACACCTTCTCGGCTACTTTCAACATAAGTTCTTGACTTGTACCACATTTTGGCCTTTTTCACCATCTTTTGACTCCAAAACTTGCTATTTTAGTCTTCATTAGCTCAAGTGTACCTATAACACACTAAGAACACTAATAAAAGCATTTGTTTCATCATAAACAATATCAAAACAATAATAAAGCGTGATTATTTAGGGCATAAATATAGTCAAATTCACCTATTATCAATACCTCACGTGAAGAGATCCATAGAAACTCTACTATACGTTGAGTATGAGTGTTTTGCTATAAAGGAAGGAGAAACTATTCAAGAATTGTATACAAGGTTCACTATATTGACAGTTGGGCTAAAATCTCTTTGAAGGATTATTCCTGAAGAAGAAAGGATCGAGAAGATACTGACTAGAGTTTTGCCCATCACCTGGGGGAGTAAAATCATCGCCATCCAAGATTCAAAGAATATTGCCACTCTCCCACTAGATGAATTAATTGGAAAACTTACTGATTATGAACATAGGAGATAAACCATAAAGATGGATGTACCTAAGAAGGAAAGGAGTTTGGCTCTCAAAATCACTGAATGTTCTGATATAGAAGATGATGAAATGGATATAATCACCAAAAACTTCAAGAAGTTCATAAGGAGAGGAAAGGGTTCTTCAAGAAGTGGAAGCTACAGTAAATCAAAAGCTTATGAGAAATCGACCAATGATGGTCGCTACAAGTGTGGAAAGACTGATCACCACATCAAGAACTATCTTTTGTGGGAAATTGAATGGAAGAAGGAAAGAGCTGAACGAAGGAACATGAAGAAGGAACATGTTCAACCCAAGAAAAGCAACAATAAAGTTTCAACAAAGGTCATGGTCGCTGCTTGGGGAGATAACTCACATGATGATGATGATGATGAACAAGTACTTGTGACCATTGGAGAATCTGATGAATAAACTGAGGTAAATGTTTCTCATCTTAAAGACAAGATTAATTTTTTATCTAAGAAAAAGTTATATGAGTTACTTCTAGAGCTAATTGATGAATCCGAGGATGCAAATAATGAAAAGGAACAACTGTCAAAAGAGTCAGTAGTTTTAAAAGCTAAGTGCAAAAATCTAGAACTTAGGGCTAGTGAGAATTTTGTATTGAAGAACCAGGTTCATAAACTTGACACAACTGTCCTTGAACTTAAGTTTGAAAATCAAAAATTGAAATAGGAATAGGTAGACAGTTGATCTCACACAACTCACTTTCGAAGAAAATGGAGGAAAAATAAAAGATGAGTTGTACAAAAAAGATGAGTAGGTAAGAAGCCTTAAGGAGGATCTAAGCAAAGCCAAGCATGAGCTACACAAAACTTGTAAATGGAACAAGTCCTCCGATGAACTTTCATGGCCACAAGCAACATAGTAGCAATAGAAGAGGACTTGGCTTTGGGAACCCTACACCTAAGTAGGATCCCAAAAGTAAGTACATTACACTTTCTGAGAACAAGATTTGTACACATTGTGGTAAAAAAATATCACTATAAAGGTGAATGCACTGCAAAAAAAAATGCAAGTAAAAAGAACAAAGACTTTGTTCAAGGAAAAAGTAGGCTACCAAGTTGGGATAAAAATAATTTGATTCATTCTTTTGCGAAGACTAACCCCTGATTTCATTTTGCAGATCCAAGTGACGGGGAGCAGCCAAATATGGTGCATGGATAGTGGTTGCTCAAAGCATATGACAGGAAGCAAGAACATGTGCCTTTCATTTGAGGACCTTGAAGGAGGTAATGTCTCCTTCAGAAATGGGAAGAAAGTTGAGATCATTGCGGTTAGAAAGGTAGGTAAGATTGACTCTCACTCTATTGAGAATGTCTACTTGAGAGATGGACTGAAGTACAGTCTAATAAGTGTTTCACAATTGTGTGATAGATGTAACATGGTTGCATTAACCTCTACAAGATAGGTTTGCAGAGAAAAAGAGTGAACAACATATATATTATGGATCTGTCCACGCTGTCAGATAATGAACCCGTTTGTTTAAATGTGTTGGATAACCATCCCTTCATTTGGCACAAAAGACTTGGACATGCCAACCTAAGTCAACTCAACAAACTAGTCTCCAAGGACTTGGTGATAAGATTGCCTAACATTAAGTTCAAGGAAGATAAAGTTTGTAAGGCTTGCGCAAGGGGGAAACATGTAAGATCCCCTTTCAAAAGCAAGAGAAAATGATAAACACCACCAAAAACATGGAAGTGGTCCATATGGATCTTTGTGGACCAATGAGAACATTGAGCATGGGTGGTAAGAGAT